>JAZGTK010009940.1:0-16793 GCA_036877625.1 Ambastaia sidthimunki | reverse complement strand
GACATACAGTACGTATGATAAACATTAAATGAGAGGACAGTGTACCTTGATCAGCATGCTCAGAAGGAGTGGATCCCGGATCAATTCTTCCAATCATCGGATCCTACAACAACAAATGTATTGAGTAAATAACTAGTATATATTGTGAGCAACGAACACATGACTTCAACAAAAGTCAGTTTTTATGGGTGTTCAGCGTCTAGTGTTAAGGCCAACAAAGTCCAAAACCGATTTATACAAAATTTCAACAGCCCCAGACCTCTTGCATGATGGTTCATTAACAATTCCAGATAATTTGTGGATGTTGTTAGCTACCACCAGAGCCTTCAATCATCTTTAAATGAATAGTAAATAAGATAGTTTTAGGTAAATATTTTTACCAAATGATGCTTTATTTACAGTATTACGAGTACTAGTATCATACAGGGAAGATTTTGTATGGTACAAATAATGTCTCACCTGTATCATCTGTCTGCCACACTCCACAGTCACCAATTTATGGCACTTCTTATGGACCAGAAGTTTACAGTTTATGCACTTATATCCCTGCCGACCCAGACCCCAGATACGATCCGTGCAGATGGCACAATGAGCGCGCTGTGTGGAGACCCGAAACATCAATCCTGTATCAAACATCCAGGCAAATGTTTGTCTATTACAATCCAAAAGCAAAATGTACCCTGTTAAAGCGTTTGGCCTGAAACGCATGTCCATTGGCATAGTACAGTTTCCTCCAGCGTCGAGCTCCACGACGGTATATTGATTCTGTGTGAGACACAAGCATTTGGGATCTATAACTGATGTTTCATGTGTTTAAAGTCACTCATCATTATACACAATGCAGAAGTACTTCAGCTCTACAAATGTAACGGAGGGCAAAGGTTAAAACTGCTTCAGAAAGCAAACAAAAGACAATAAACAAACATTATCACCTAAATGATCTTAAGGGTAAAGTATCACAAAATGTACATACTGTCTTCTCCAGGGCAGGGCATTCCAGGTTTCTCAGGAACACAAGGAAACACTGCAGAAAGAGGGACTGTTAAAAGCAGTCTGGCTTTAAACAAACACACGTCTCCAGCATGACCTCTCAGTGACCTTTTCCCATCTGACAGTGGATAAGGACTGTGGGGGTCAAAAAACAGAGTCTATCCAGACCTGCAGGGTCAGCTGGTGGGGAGAGTGGCTATTGACGGACAGTCAGATGGGTCTTTTCTGCAAGCCCTGGTGACCAGACATCTCCCGCCCAGCTGGACTAATTGACTCGCCCAGCAGGGGGAACAATGCATCTCTGTCAATCAGGGCACTCAAGCTCTGCTTGGCTCTCATCTCTCCTGTCCACTAATGATCTAAGCGGTCTAAGGGTGTTATAAATAAATAAATGCACGTATACGGGCAAGAATATCAAAATGTGAAACTTGCTCATTTGCAGGAAGAAACTACGCTAAATATAAATCTATTGTCACAAACTATGTTTGAAAAGACATGGGTGTTACACTGTGTAATAACTGGGTGTGATAAGTTTCCAGTGACAAGTGATTTGTCTCTGCAAAAATAACACAATTCTGTTGTGTGATGTGATGAAATTATGATGTGTGCAACTGTGATGAGTTATGAGAAGCAATATTTTGAGCCAATGACATTTCATAGAAGGTGGGACTATACACCTTCATTCAGAACCCTCAAACATCAAAATGTTCAGTCGCCCGTTGCATATTGTGATCATGGCTGATTAGAATAAACTTATTTTTCATTACTTGTTACTTATCTGGTTAAGACACTGTGTAAGACTTAGTCAAAATACTTTTTGGTGAGCAACACAAACTCGCAATGCAAAAGCAAGTAAGACCATATTGAACTACAAACCCACCCACCCACATCAAAAGTCAAATCCCAGCATACCGTGAATAATGAGCTCCGAGTCTTTGTTGAGCTCGTAGAGACGTAAAGCCTCCTCCAGCTCCAGCTGAGAAGAGACGGTGCACGGATCTCCTGCAATGACAGGCGGAGTGAACATTCACCAGAAAACTCGTATTCACTCGTATCTGACACTACAAAGAGCAACAGAAATGAGTGGAGGGGGAACTTAAGCTGAACTAAGAAACAGACATGGAGAAATAAGTGTGTTCATTGCTATGATCGGTTTGATGTTAGCGAGCATAAAGCACATCTCATCTTTGCTTTTTAATTGACAGGGCCTGTGGTGTTGCAAGTAGTTGACATCAGTCTTGTTGTCGTCTTAAAAGTGACCCAGTGGCACAGGCCGCGTCAATGATTAACTCCTCGCCATGACGACCATCTCAGATCAGAAATGCTAATGACCAGCGTGACTCTGGGCTCGGCGTGGAACGCGAAGATTTTGTTATTTAAATGAACATTATTCCATCTCCGCTTCCCATCTCACATGACTAATGCCACAGTTAATCATTACACACATTCAATCCTTCCAGCATAAAATCTCCTCCCTACTGCGCCGCATTCAAATTCACTTTATTCCTCGTGAAAATTCATTTTATTTCTGCCAATAGAGGCACGGGTAATACTCATATTCAAATGCATTCTGCATAAAGCCAAGTCATTTGTAATATATAAAGCGGCGGTATAAATAAAACAGACATTTTAGCAGAAAGGTTGGGGGCATTTTGTTGCTACGGTGACAAATGGAGCAGAATCTGGAAAGCTTAAGAAAGAGGAGCACTATTTACACCTGTTTTTAATATTCATCAAAGATGATGGAATGATAAATGGACAACGCTAAATACAAAGTTGAAAATGTTTGTGAAACAATCACTAAACTATTTATTCATTTAGCAGATGCTTTTATCCAAAACAACGTATAGAGCATGTAACATTTTGCCATAAGAGCCAAAAGGCACTTTTTTCTTTATCAACACTGATCTAGTAAGTAATGTACATAGTCTGGAAATCACTGGCACTCCCCTCTGTGGAATCTAAATGGCAATCTGTCTCAGCTTTTGGATAAGCCGAGACAAATGTTAAAAGCAGCTGTAAACGGGGCCAGAGAGAAAAAGCACAAACCTTCTTCATCAATCCACTTCATGGTGAAGAGCTGGTCGTTATCCATGGAGCACATGTCCCGCACCTCACTGCACAGCCCCTCATAAGAGATGGAGGGCTCAAAATGTGTGATCATGATGTCCCTAAAATACAACAGTAAATGAAGGGGTGAGAAACAGGCATTAAACGTGTAAACTTCTGATATAACTCTGATGAGGTTTTTGATTTAATTAATTCTAATTTCTAAAGCTCTGCAAAACAGACATCCATCCATAAACCATAAACAGGGGAGAACTCTGCATTTCTGTGTTTGGTAATTATGGAAGTCTAAAGATATTAAAAAGGGTAATTATAGACCAAAGACCAACACAAGAATCATATGGTGAAATTCTGGGAGGCCGTGTCAGATTATTTGTGCATTCCAGGAGCGGAAGACTCCCGGCAGCTTTGTTTCCTCTGTTTTCTATTGTGTTCTGACTGTTTTGGTTAATTATTGACAGCAGGGGAGTCCCTCCTGTCTGACAGCAACCGCACTGTCCCACGCATGTCTTCAGATGACCCTTCACTTCCTCCGTGACTGATATACACAACACACATCACCTGATGATGACGGAAAACACCTGCTTTTATCTGATCAAGGACCACAACGATAATGCTGTCGCATCAGAGTTAAAGAGCAGCTTTGTGCTTCTGGTGATGTATATCTATGACACTGTAATAGCTCTGTGTCAGTGAACTGTGCTTCAGTTAATATTTACAGAAAGGAATGTCAGGTCATTTCCGCCTATAGTTGCCTATAACGTTCTAACACATCAGAATGACAATCTCACACGCAGATCCTGTTGTTGCTGTATGTTATGAGGATGGATTAATAGAGAGCATGGACCGAATAGAACAGATGCACCCTGCGAGAGCTAAGAATCACTAAAAGGAGGTGTTGAAATCGCATTGCTCCGCAGGCCATACACATAGATCAGCTCATACTCCCTCCACAACAACACAATAGGACAAGATCCTAAAACATGTTATATAAACCTAAAGATGTGAACGATCTGATTGAACCTAAAAACGAAGAAGATATTCATGAGAATAACCAAAACTGTGATTTTGTGAGTCTAATTGGCAGAGAAACAGTTCATAAATTATCCATAGAATTACTTTTCAATCAACATTAAAAATCAAACGCTCTAAAAACAAGCCTCACATAAACATTTAATCTATAGGACAGAAAGAAACAGGACAGAAGTAATACACCACTTCTGTCCTGTCCTGAGGATAACAGAAGTGAGAGTATGGAGAGCATGTATCGTCTACCTAAAAGCCTCAGAGCCTTTCACATAGAAGATAATGTGTTCTTCACTCAATTCAACTGTCTAGTTCATTCAGAAAGCAACCATTCAATTCTCCACAATGAATCTACACATCAAAAAGCTATTTTTGATTGCCACGGTCATGGCCACAGGAAATGTTTGCATAGATTATGAGGCTGAGAATATATGCCTGCTTTTTCCAAGTTAAATTCCAAACATACACAACCACCTACTCGCTGCTTTACATTTAACATCCCCCGCTGGTGGAACGATCTTCCACTCTTGGTTCGGTCTGCCGCATCCCACACCAAATTAAAAAAATACTAAAAACCCACCTCTTTAGGGAACACCTTACACAAGTCTAACCCAAAACTTTTTCCTCCCCTCTCTTTACAGGTATCCGCTTGAGCACTGAAGTATAGTATGCTAGGATATTGTATCTGTGTACGGCTATGCGTACTGTCATCCTGTGATTTATCGCTTCTTAGTTTTCCTCATATTGTAAGTCGCTTTGGATAAAAGCGTGTGTTAAATGCCTAAATGCAAATGTAAATTCATCCATGTTACATTCACCTTTTAATCTCAGAGATTATCATTCAAGGGTTAATTTTCCTAAAGATTATAAAAAACTCTGGTGATGTGATGGTTCTGACATTCTGATCTTTAAACTTCTCAATAATGTCATGTTTTAGGGGCAGGAGGAGGGAGAACAGTGTTTTTCTGAAACCTGTTTGGAAACAAACATTCTTTTCTGGAAATTTCATTTGGTGCTACTACTGACATGGAAAACCAAAACAAAAGTATTTTCAACTTTTATAAACTGGTTAAATTGACATGCATGAGCACAATTTAAAGCAGACAGTACAAACATACATACAGGAACAGTTTTAAAACTGCCTACACCCAAAAATTCTGCAGCAGTTTTTACAGTCCATCTCTTGAGATTTTATTCAATATCTAAAATCAATAATACAAAACAGATAATTTACGATGAAACTGGCCATTCATCTTATTTCATGGTAGTATAGAATCACAGGTTACTCATGTTTATCATGACTGAAATTCCATCCACACACACATAACTGTGAAACACAGCTAACACTGAAACTGACTGAATCACTGTACAGCTGCACACACACAATAGGGCCAATGGGGAGCGTGAATAGGAGTCAGTCTACAACAGGTCTGGCGAAAGGAACTCGTACTACAAGTATTTCAAGTGCATGACAAGTACAAACGTCATCATGAAATGAACACAGCTCTGACTAAAAGACCAATCTGTTATACAGAAACGTGCTATATGGAAGTACGCAATACAGAGGTTAAATATCTCCTGTGCTCTTTTATTCCCAAATCAAGAGGAACGTAAGAGTTCCCATTTGTACGGTGTTACTTCCCAATATTGGTTTCTTCAAACGTTGCAAACAATATTCTTAAACCTGTTATTACATTGCATTGCATAAACAACGTAACGCTCTACATATTGTTGACATGGCAAAACATTATTTAAGATTCTTTACGTGTGTTATTTAAATAACAATGTTATAGTCAACATGATTATACAGAACCACCTAAATATGACAGGCCACAAATCTTATAATACAGAGGCAGATTGATCCAGCTCCATGACAGGCGCTGTTTAGGTTAAACCACCACTCGTTATGTTAACTTTGAAACAGTACACAAGCAAGTAATCACTAGGTCTATGTGAACCATTATGGGACAAAGAGAGACTAACAATACATTAAAAAAGGGAAACCGCACGACTATGAGTTTTATTATGGCTGGTTTCACTTGACAACTTCAAGCGAGTTTTGTTTTGGGGGAAGCTAACACTGTGTGCTAGCTGGCTTATCATTTACAATCCCGAAACTATAACATTATGAGCTCGAGATAAGCGTGTAAGTGTTTGAAATTTCTACACAACTGAACAAAAGCCAGCGCATGGGCCCAAGAGCTACTCACCCTCTGTAGTAAGCTTTGACCCGGACCTGGTGCGGGTTTTCTCCGGGGTGGGACATGGTGCTGTCCCGCAGCGTGGGCATTATGAGTAACTCTCCGGCTAGCGAGCTAACTGGGCTAATGACGCTAGCCTACCGTCGCCTCACGAAAGAAACAACAACCAGAGTTAGAAAACTAAAATGAATCCTTATACGAAAACAGAATCGACGCAGGTGCTTGAATCGGCCTGTCTAAAATAATACTAGTCAGTTCTGGTAAAAATTAATCGGACTACTAGAACTTCTGCGTCTGACGGGAAACACTCCCTTCACTAGCTGCCTGGCAGGCCTCGAGACGGACGGATCCAAACAGCGGAATGTGGAGGGGGAGACGAGGTGGAGTTTTCATCAAAGACATTACACATAATCAGCAACTTTTAGTATCATAACATTATTTGACACGGATAATTTTGGGAAAGTGTTATTATTACACATTTTCAAGGTTGATTTTGGCGTATTGTGTAAAATGTTTAAAATGAGTTCGGCGGGATGGGATCGTCTGGTAGCATTCCGATTATACCACACAGAAATTGGTAGAGGGTGGAGAAAAACTGTAAAGGAAGTGCTTTGTATTGTCCTAGTCAATTATAAATAGAAGCGAGTAAAGTATTTACTTTATTTTAAACAATGTATCGCTTTTGTGTCTATGCGTCGCAGTGCTTTGTGAGACTGCTGTTGCACTGAATGGCGCAAGACGCCTTCTAGGGGCAAAGCCACTGTCATTACAGAGACTACCGCAATGTCCAATTACTGTGGCTGCTTTCTGATTCAAGACACATTATACTCAAATAACCTACTGCACCATTAAAAAAAATAAGTTTTAAATATACTGTTTTAAAAATAAAGTCGAGTAGATAAAAGAAAAAAAAAATCTATTTAAATACTTTCGCAGTATTTAAATAGATTAAGTAAATTAAGTATTCGCAGGATTCGCAGGAGGAAAACACAGAAGGCTTTATCTGATCTTTATCTGGACCAGAATTTATCTGGTGATTTCTTGTCATCAAATGTCTTAATTAAAAAGTTACCCAGTTAAAGCTAACTTGTTTGCGAATCATATTTCAATGGAACTAATGCCCATCTTTTTATTTTAGCAACGATACATTTATTCACATTATTCATATTATTTTGTTTATTCATTATGTCGTACAGTTCACAGTAAGTAATTAAAAATGTCTAACAGAAAAGAAAGACACAAATGTAAACTTGGTATTAAAACAAGACTACATTATCAAATATCTGCAGTGCGGTCCTCTTGAACCAAACCATTTGCATGGGGATTTTTAATCCAGAACTAATTTCGGATTAGTTCTGATTAGTTTCGGATTTCAACCGTAATTTCAAAATAATCTTTAGTCTGTTTCAGTAGCATTAACTTTATTATGAAAATCAATTGTGAAAAGATATGCGCTCAAAGTTTAATTGTTATTCTGCATGCGCGTTAGTTATTGTATTCCTGGATTAAGATTTGTGTGTTTGTTATAGATTCTAGTTAAACATGCATCTTATTAATAGACTAGAAACGTAAAAACAGTTCATTTAAATGTCTATATGTTCTCTTTACAAGTATTTTGTCACATCGACGCATCGACAGCATCCCGTTATTTACATATAATTAACATATTGAACTGACTCAGTTAACTTGGTGTTAAAGTCGCAGTGAGAGCAGCCACGCTGCACGAAGTCCTCCTACACAGCAAGTGGTGCTGCCGGCTCGGAAATGTCTCTGCCGCTGTGCAGTTTTGTTTTTATCTCCATTTTAGAGAGCACTGTCGCATTATAACATGACTAAGGCCGTGACAGCACAGCGGCGGTGCGCTCACGTCTCGCATCCACATCAGACAGGTAACACGCATGCAGCCGACGCACCCTCAACATTTGCATGGGGGAAAGCTTCACGATCGCATGATTTTCCAGTCTTAACATCTTAATTGGAAAGAATTATAGAAATGATTTCCATTCAATCGTTTGTTAAAAATAATTTTAGTGTCCCACAACAGTGTCTCGTGAGTTCGACTGGAAAGGGGGGCGTTTCTCCATGCATTTATGAGGGGAGATACTGTAGCCCACCTAAAACATTCGGCCTGTGGAAATATTATAGTCATATTTCGGAAGAGACGTCAATCGGTTTAACATGAATGTCTCATGACGTATTGCGATAAAATCCCTGTTTTCCCTACGTTGAAATGTGATGAACAATTTAACACTTTAAATCTTCATTGTTCATTGCTTGTAGCTGGTTACATGTCAATGTAAAAAATTACTATTACTGATTATGGTAAATCTCCAAATGAAACTTTAAACAAATAATTGTCAACCTGTAGGAATTGAATTGAGTTTTAAAATATATCAGTTTTAAATCCCTGCATTTGAAATTAGTAATAGTCTCATAAAAATATATATTTGCAGATGCGTCATGTGAACCAGATGGTGTTGGCTAAATTACATCGACGAGATGTGTTCAAAGCCCTTGAACTGTTATTTAAAAACCGACCAAACATTTAACTAACTAAAATAATCGAATTGGACAAGTTGGTGAGTGTTTGGTTAGAATAAAGAGGGTGAAAGAGAGGAGGCGCGTTGAATGCACAAACGAGTTAACTAGTATCATATCAGTTTCCAATCAATGTTAAATAAATAAAAGAATTAGTATAATAAACATATAAATCTGTAAACCGTGCACTATATAAAATATGTAGTTTTAATTGTAGGCCTGTGTCGTTGGCATCTTGCAGTTGCGACGTTAAAGTGCAGCTTCAACCTCAAGCGCAATTTGCGCGCAACCTCTGATTCATTTGTAAACGACAGGATTTATTTGTATTTACTTAATATACAATCTATTATTTTGTTTAATTAAAATGTGTTTTAATTTAGCTTTTTTCATGAATGACATGCATTGATTGATTATATGCTTGCAAAGTTAAAACAGTTATACGATTTATCAATTTAATGAAGACAGAATGAATAAAATATACAAATCGGATGTGACCTGCGCCGTTATTTTGAGTAAAATGTTGGGCCCAGAAACACAGTTTAAATAAAATCTCGATGTAGAAATAGTAAAATAAAACTTTAAGTGCTGCTGTAATATTAATATTGCAGTTCTACATTTGTGAGTAAAGACTGGCTAGTTATTAGTTGTTAGTGATCTTAAATGCTATAATGAGAACAATTTCTGCATTTGAGATTCAATTGTAATATATTTGCGGTTGATCCTTTCAGTAGATTAGATTATAGGTTATTTTTTACATTATATTATTATTTTATTATATTTATTGTAATTAAAGAGCAAAACATTGTTAACTTTGAATAAAAAAATGCACTGGACTAAGCAAAAAAAAAATTTTTTTTATATGTAATATTTAAAGATACTTATTTTTATTGCAACTTTCTATTTAAGTTCAACTTCTATTAACTATTTAAGCTACAGTGGTTGACTTTATGGTTTTGTAATTTCTTAGTTGGCTAGCAAACCACACAGATGGGCGACATGGAGAAACAGAGTGTAGAGAAGGTGGAGGAGAACAGATCTGTGTCTGCAGCCCCCAGCAACACTGCCACACCCAGACCAAACACTCCCACAGGCTCCCAGAGCAACTCCACCCCTCTGAGAAACGTGTCCTCAGACAGGCAGGCGGTCCAGGTAATTCCCCACCATTACCCAGGTGACAAGTGCAGGGCCTGTAACATACACAAACATGTAAAAACATGCTTTAATTAAACACTGATAATGCTTTTAATGAATTGTAAATACAATTAAATGGCTTAACGTTTAGAACATAAATATCTACTTTTACATTACATTTATGCATTTGGCAGAAACTTCTATCCAGTGTCCCTTACTGTGCATTTAAGTTATACATTGTGTGTATACGTGTGTTTCCTGTGAATCGAACCTGCAACCTTTGCAACCAATTAACCTACAGAAACAAATGCCAGTGGTCATGCTTTCCCTTCCTGAAAACACACAAACCGATAAACTATTATCTGTGAGATAAACTGTTTACCTTAAACACTCTTTAGGGATAACAGTGTCTGTCAAATGCGTACATGTAAATGCAATCACATTTTGAATTGTGGTTGACAGTGGAAAATGCTGGCAGTAGATATTGGCTTCCAGTGCAGTGTGAAGATTATGATGTAATGTTGTAGCAGGTAATTCAACAAACGCTGCACAGGCCACAGAGCATGACAGCTCAGTACCTGCAGCAGATGTATGCAGCCCAACAACAGCACATCCTGTTGCAGACAGCTGCCTTACAACAGCAGCATCAGCAAAACCTCACTGCTACACAGATCCTGGCCACTGCACAGCAGGTATGTGTAGAGTTTCAAATGAACTGTGCCTTTATATTATCTGTGAGATTAAGCACCTTTAAATCTATTACTTATCAGGCATCACAAACTAATGGCAGGCAGCCCACATCTTCTCCTCCAAGCACCAATGGGAATGTAACTCAGATGGCTACTGTGTCTCAAACATCAGTGAGTGATTTTTATCACTAATATATACTATTTCTAGTAAGTTTGATTTTAGCTGTGTCATTGGAAAATGCTTCTTAAATGTTAAACAGGGCTGATTAATTGGAAGCTTTGTTTGGAAATTCTTTGTAGCACATCTTCTAAGATTAAAAAACTCAAGCTTTATGCAAAAATAAGGTTAATAATATGAGACCTCCCCTCTCTGTAGATCACCATGCCAACCGCTCCTGTATCTCAGCCAATTGGCCGCATCCAGGCCAACAGCTCCAGCAGCACAGGGGGGGCCATATCCCAGCAGACCGTGCTCCTAGGAAACAACTCTCCCACAGGTAGCCAGGCCCAAATGTACCTGCGCACTCAGATGGTAAGCAAGTATTTACTATTCATTGTTTTTCTATTGTTTTTGTTGAGTTAATTGACATTCTCAGGTCATCTCCACTCATTTACGGATTTGTTTTGAATAATTTTATTTTCACTGTATTCTTGCCTCCTTTTCTCTTTCTTTTATTCTTGTTTTCTTTCTTTTCTCATTGTCTATTGTTCTGTAGCTCATTCTCACCCCTGCGGCCACTGTAGCTGCCGTTCAGCCCGATTTAACAGTGTCGTCTCAGTCAGCAACATCACAGGTGAGAAAAGCTTCGTTTGTTTGTTACATTTGAATGGGATTAAACAATTAAATTCATTTTTGTTTGATTTGGAATCTTAACCAAATGAAACAGATATATTTATATTTTTTCAGGGAGATAAATATTAGCAATCTACGTACTTATTATTTGTTTATATTTTTAAGCCATTTACACTCTTAAATGGTGTCAGAAATTTCCAGCCATAGAAAATTTAAATTTTGTTATTGTAAAAATGCAATTGGTGTGTGATGCAAACTGAAAACAAAACAACTATATATATCTCAAATAACGTTACTAAATTAGCATCCTGTTAATTATATCAGTGCACAAACAACACCTGAAAATCCCACTATGTTCTAATAAACTGCATATTTACTGTTACTAAGTATGTTATGTTGCCTTTAAGGTTCAAAGCTTGGCTGTTCGTACAAACCTCCCTGGGGCTCTTGCCGCTCCCCAAAACATCCAGATCAAGCCTTCGCCCCAGGGCCAGACACTGTTGCCTCCCCCTCCCAAAATGTCAATTTGCCCACTGAAGTCCACACAGATGTCCCAGAACCTGGTAGAAACTTCTAGAAGTGAGTCACTTTTGACCGATGTCACTCAGCCTCCATCAACCCACCCACTCATTGCTCCCTGTAAGTTACTATGTCACATTTCCATCTCCATGTATAATTAGCTTTATTGTATTTAAATGTAGTAAATGTAAACAGAACAATTTTAATTGTAAGATTTTCATAGAAAGCTTTCTATAATTATATAGCAATAACATACCTTTCTGTCAGAAATTTAAAAGCTCACTACTTTCTGTTTGCTTCTAATGACTGTCTACTGCAGCAACATTCACCCCAGTACAGTCTCATGCTCTGGTCAGACACCATCTGCATTGCCCTCCCAGCCAGAGGGTGGCGCCACACCAACTCATAATTCAGCAGAGCGCCGGTGCTCACAGACAGGTGCAACCCATCGCACTGCGTGTCACACCACAGGACGGCTCCCCTCCACCCCTCACCCTGCAGACCCGTACCACTCCCACCACAGCCACCGTCCAATCACAGCACAGCGAGCTCCACTCAGTGCCCTCCTCTACAAATCAACCAGCCAATCAGGCATCTGTTCAACAGTTCGCAACGCTTCCTCCCTCAATGCTCCCCGATCCTCCACCTCTTCATCTGGGCCCAGCATTAGAACCAGTCTCCCAGTACTCACCACTATCCTGTCCCCCTCCTCTCACGATGGCCCTGCCCAGGCTGATGCAGCCACCGAGACTCTCTCTGCGCTCAGTTCAGACTGTGGCAGTCCAGTCTGACCATGTGCTGGTGTCCGAAGAGGAGCTCCCAGTCGCAGAAACTCTGAGTCAGCTGCCATTTCAAAACCTTCCACCACCACAGACAGTAGCCGTGGATCTTAAGATGCAGCCTGCCACACAAACAGAAGCTCCCTCGGTTAGTTTCACTTTCACTTAATTTCCTTAATGACATCTCATAATGAAACAAAAATAAAAAACAGCATTTGGACACAGAACACAAATGGGGTAGTTTAATGTTTAAAAATGTAAAAAACTAATTTTGTAATCTAAATCAAATAGTTTGAGTTTTTTTTTATGGAACATGAAAAGAGATGTTTGTTTTTTTAGAATGAGACGATTTTCAGTGAATAATTAAAATTTGGCCTTTCCATCATTAAAACATTTCTTAGAAGTTTCAGAAGGCTTTGAATGTAGAACAAGTTACATGGGCTACTTTTAAAATACATTTATTGTGCTTTTTGTTAATTCTTCAAAACACCATGAAAAAATTGGTTAGGAACACCAAAAGAATAGTGAATTTATACTTTATAATAATAATTGAGTCTGTTATTGTATTTGAAAGGCAACACATCTGTTAAAGGAAAGTAGAGGCATGAATTTGGTGAAGGGTGTGGAACACGTGTGTAGGAACAGAACAGCCACGCCACCACCAACATCTCCACCAGATGAGCCACAGACAAGCTCTGAAGATGCTACAGCTCAACCAGATAACTGTACAGGTACTGCCACATCCACACACTCATATGTAAAAATGACCCTTGGTACAATAGTGAGAGGTTGGTTTAATTCTTGTGTACACCTTCTATCCTAAACTTTCCCTTATGCACAGCTGATCAGGACCAACCGTGTGTACCGTCTGTGATCCAGTCGTCGGAGGACCCCACATACGCCAACAGTTCCCCCCCTCCCCTCCTCTCTTCTGCGGTAAGAAGCACCAGCAGGCTTCCCCCAGCCAGCCTTCCGGGGAACCCTGAGGGTCAGCCCTCACAGGCCATCGTTAGACCTCACATCCTCACACACCTCATTGAGGGCTTCGTCATCCGAGAGGGCCTGGAGCCGTTCCCGGTATGTCCACTGGTTGACAATGTAGCGATTCACAGCTGCCATGAGGCCCTAATCACGCCCATGGTTATGGTGCTCAAATGAAGCCATAAAGCTCAAAGATCTCTCACTCTTTGAGAGTACGGAGCAGTGAGGTGAGACTCAATGAGGGTCTTCAGCCAAATGGACAGATCAACCAGTTATTAATTCCTTTTTGGAATCCATCGCAAGATGCTCCACACTTACAGAAGTCCAAACCAACAAAACATCTTATCTCTGATAAGTCTCAAAACAATAACACAACACTGAACAGTTTAGTATGTCTAGGAATGATGTGCTGGTGTTTTTCATCAGGTGAGACGTGCCTCTATGGAAATGAACCTGCAGGCCACACTACCAGGAGATGGAGAACGAGATACCACAGGAGAATCCGTGCAGGATGACAGCTTGATGGATGCAGACCATCCAGACAACTCGACCGATTCTGACGTTGATAACCCACCCGCTGAGGATGGTGAGCTCATTAGTGCATGTCTTACCCCAATGTTGATTTGTGCTTGGTTAGGTGATGTAGATGCATCCCATAATACTCTGACAGCATCTTCTTGGTTTTCAGAGCAGACAGTCGACAACATGACTGATGTACTAGAATGTGAGTTCTGTGGCAAGAGAGGCTTTGCTCATACCTTCCTCAGATCCAAACGTTTCTGCTCCATGACCTGTGTCAGAAGGTGAGCCAAAGAGTCAGGTGTTAAGATAACACACTTCAGATTTTTATCAGTGTCACAGTGACATGAAAAGGGGCGTATTAATTTGCAACATTGTATATTGATACTCATATGGTAAATTGCTAAAATATTGATATATACATGTATGTGTGTGTGTATTTGTATTAATTAAATATTAGTACTTCATATCTCACTCCAGTCTACGCTCATCAAACGTTGTCTTTTAGGTTGTCTTTTAGGTTGTCTTAAAGGTGCAGTAAGCTATTCCAGAGAATTGTTGTTAAAAATTTAAATTAACACCCAAACAATTTTGTAAATGTTTGCAAGTTTTGTGTGTTGAAAAAAATGTGGTTGCACATAGTCCTGGCTGTGTAAATAGGAAAGAAAACAAAATGGATCGGACAGCTCCCCACAACACCATAACGCTCTCATAGCCAATCAGAAATAGGGTGTGTATGAGCCACCTGTGATTCATTACAGTTGTTGCATAGTGTGTTTGTTATAGTGTGTTTGTTATTTTTGTGAGTGAAGCATGGAGAGAGAGATGTTTGGGTGTCGATTTCAAATATCAACAGTGTTTCTCTGAAATCGCTTACTGCAACTTTGCACCTTCAATTCCATGAGTTTGTGTTCTGGAATCAAACACAGACAAACAAAATCTTGCATCAACAAACACAAACAGCTTTAAATCCCTCACACATTCCTCACAGATTTAACGTGAGCTGTAAAAAGCGTCTGCACCTGTTGAGAACCGATAAAATCAGCCGCTGGCCCCACAGACCCATGGGAAGGCGTGGGAGACCACCCAGCCGTATAAACAGCCAGACAAGAGAACACTTCCTCAGAAAGGTCAGTCAGAACAACCATCCATCCATTTCTTCTGCTTGAACAATAAATCTTTTGTGATGGAAGTGACTTACATCATTTCCTTGAGCAGCTGCAAGACTCCCATCCTATTGATGACAACCAGAGAGTGTCCAATTCCTCAACATGGACTGAGAGAGAAGAAGAAGATCCACCAGGCCCGATGACAACCAGGCTGCGTTTGCAGGCAGAGCGAGAGAAGGAGCAGGGCAGAGAGAGAGAGCCGAGCAGAGTGGAGAGCTGTAGCAGCTCTGACTGCTTTCTGGACTCGAGTCCCTCGCAGTGGAGTGTTGAGAACGTGTGTTCCTTCATCAGCTCCTTACCAGGTACATGCACAGTTTGTCAAGCACGTAACATCCTGTTCCACTAGAGGGCGCCAAGTGGAAGCCTCTAATTCCATATTTAGCCTTAAAGGTAGGGTAGGTAGTTTAGCAGGTAGTTTAACTAGCCTTGAAAGCATAAGATCCTGTCTTCCTTTCAAAGACAAGTCTCCTCCAAAAGTGTTTGGAGGTATGCAAATACTTAATTTGACAGGCAAGTAGGACCTCCTATTTACATTCATACCAACTGCAGTGATTGGACAAACATTACATGGTCCTGTGCCTTCTACAGTATATATATAAATACATAAAATATTTATACCATTTACTTAGTGATTGCTATCAGGATGTGAAAAGACTTTCAACCAGTACCACGATAAATGTTTCTGGATAAGATTAGTTACACTCAGAATTTGTTTGTCTTGTATGTAATTGAATGTGTTTAAAATCATGGACACTCATGAGATGAAAACTCATATAAACAGCCTAGAAAAAGTGTTGTTTTTTTTTAGAGCAGGTTACCAAATGATGGCTGCCATAATGAGGTCACGACCTGCTAACTTTATACCATTATCACAAGCCTTATGACTTAATACTAATGTAAAATTAAACCATTTTTACAGCTAGTAATGCTAATGTACATGAAATTATTGTAATAATACCATGTGTTTTATATTTTTTTGTTTTATACATAAAGCTTTTTCCTTCTTTCTGTTTTTTCTCCTACGCCTCTACTGTTTGGGCTAAAATCTTTATAAATTGGAATCAAACAGATTTCCATTCAGTTATTTTGATTAAAGTCTAGGAAACGATTATGTCTGATCTTCAGGACACACTGATGTTAAGCAGGACTTACATCTCAACTTCTCTGCTGGTTTTCAGGGTGTCATGACCTCGCTGCAGAGTTCCGCTCACAGGAGATCGATGGCCAGGCTCTGCTCCTGCTGACTGAAGATCATCTCATGAGCGCTATGAACATCAAACTGGGCCCTGCTCTCAAAATCTGTGCACAGATCAACTCTCTCAAAGAACCTTGAGACACTTGGAATGTTGGATCGGGATCATAACAGGAAAATCCGAGATGTGGTTCCCCCC
>JAZGTK010009939.1:0-13369 GCA_036877625.1 Ambastaia sidthimunki | reverse complement strand
CCCCTCACACACACACACAGACACACACACCCCCTCACACACACACACACACACACACACACACACACACACAGAGACACACACACCCCCTCACACACACTCACACTTCCCTGTCCACAATTTCATTTCACTAATCTGACGCTTATCTTCCTTCTTCTACATGCTTAAAATTCATCAATGGCAAGTTGTTTCATTCAACTGACCTTCTGAAAAAACAACAATCACATCTGTGATGATAAATGAATGTTTTTTTAGTTAGCAAGCAAAACTGAATTGCACATCTGAGGTGTTGATTTCCTGTTTAAAACAAGTTTATATTTGAGTTTCTTAAGAACTGCTTCTCTTGAGCTCGTAAGAAGAGTGACCAGTGGCTCGATCAGCTGACTGAGACAGGAAGATCTCAGCTTGTACTTGGAAAGGCTTTTCTTTGTACAGCAGCCTGCAGTTCTAATTAAATGCCAGATAAAAGTGATGCTGAACCACTAAACCCAAAAAAAGAATGAAAGCAAAAGTTGCCTGACTTAAATACCTCTACAGAGTCTATAATGAATATACAGACCTGATCGTTCCTGGTTCTTTTTATCATATGTAATTGTGCTACGACAATGCAAACATTGCAGTATTATGATGTATATTATATTTATTTAAGTAACTGTAATGATTCTTCTAAAATAGAAACATTTATCAGTATAAAATTAAATGAATGTGGATGGAACTGAAAATTAAGTTCATAATAAAAATGTATCAGCATAGTGAAAATGATGTGCTGTTTTATGACTTATTGATTATATAAAGACATGCATAATAATGTATAAAAGTATTCTAAAAACAGCTATTCTACACACTATCCTATAAACCATTGAAATGCTTACTTGATCATTATAAGTGGTCAGTGCACATCCCATAATAACAGTCTCATAATAACTATTACCATTTCTTCATGATTCAAGTTAGAAGTGAATTAACAAGCTACAGAAACATTCAAGAATAGCAAAAAGAGGTCAAGTTAAACTACATGACTGCTGACAACACAAAGACCATAAAAATCCTGAACTGTCATCAAACTCATCACAATCACCTTTCAATGACCATCAGACTGATGACATCAAACTCAATCACATTTCTGCAGCATCTGCAAGTTTCGAGAGGCAGCGCATTGCCTGCACTTCTGCTGTTGATATCATCAGAACGCCTCTGTACGCAAGCTTCATATTTAAATGACGCAGTGAAGGGAAACTGATTCTCCCAACATCAGCATGTAGGCACAGACCGCAACACAGTCAACTATGTAAGTGTTGTACAAAGCAGTTCACTGAAGTGAGTAATTCAGATACCTCAGTGTGCACACCAAACGACAGCACAAAACACAACACTGGCTTCTGCTGAACACAAAACATCTGTTTGTTTGTCTAAGCATTAAAAAGGCCCCCTGTCAGCCCCCCCGCGTCTGTGTGAGTCAGCCTGTGAAACTGAGGGAAACGTCCCTCCGTGTTTTTGCAGGACACTTTATTTGAAAGGCTCGTGTTTATTTTTGCATCACAACTGGATCATCAGTCATGCATTTAAAAACGTTTCTGTCACAGTTACTCATATCGTTATTGGGCAAAATTCCTGCTTGTTATGTCATCCACAGACAGTGATGTGACAGGACATCACAATCCCTTTTAAAAACTTTGTTCCCATCATGCTACAGTTGATATGAAGTAAGCATGTGTACAGCCTTTACACACAGACACATGCATTACCTAACGCTAGTGTGTGCTAGACAGCTTAATACGGTTTTGTTTGGGGGGTATTTTCATTTCCTACAGATTTATATAAGTGCAATGACCTCCCTGAACTCCGGGTAACCAATGAAATTCAGTCTCTCGCTGTCTGAAAAAAGAGGCGATTACACGAATGGGTTTGATATGATCTGATGAGCAGACAGACAGCTAAGCACAGCCTGTAAGCCGAGGACTTTCCTCTGTCTAGCTGGAGTAGATAATACTTTACAGAAACACAAGAGCAGCAAACCTGCCGGCATCTGGATGGTGCATTAGTGTGTGTGCTTCATTTAAATTCTGCTCAGCAACAGCCATGATAATCTTAGTTTGAACAGGAACTGGAGCGAGGGACAAAATGAAGGTGAGCTAAAACTGTGAGCATGAGGAAAAACTGTCACTCGCAGTCACAGAGGAGCCGGCGCATGAAAATCAGGAAAGTTCAGAGAGAGTGCAGCTTCATCTGCCCCCCCACCAGCTCCGGCAGGGTTACATTCTTCCATCTGAGCTCACTTCCAGAGAGGAGCACGCGGAACACACCGAGCGGTTGACATAATCCCAAAAAAGGTAAAATACAGACGCAGAAACATCCTGTAAGAAAGTACAAGTCATAATTGTAACATCATTTAAGGTTACAGAGATATTAGCAATATTTTATACTCTGTGCAGATCTGCCAAGATGCCAAAATCTGTGATGAAATGTCAGATTAGTTCTGTTATCTTACTGTCTCATTTATGTCTAGATATATTTCTCAAAGAATTTACAGAGAAACATCTGCAGCTGTTGACACAAGAGATGTTCACAACGAAGATCATGATGTTTTGCCTTATGTTTCGAGAATTTGTATCTTTTTATAACAAGGCCTCTAAATATGCAAGAAAAGAGCAAGACACAATCTCACACATATTTACATACAGGGAGATGACTTGAGGAAACAAAATGACTAAAATTCCCATCACCAGCTGATATTTAAATGAAATATATACGTCCCCTGAGTTACAACAGAGAAAAACGTTTTCATTTGGGACAGAAAGACGGTTCAAGAAAGAGACATAAAACAGTGCGGGAAAAGCCAAACCTCAGCCCACAAAGACAGTGTGGGTGATGACCATGGGAGGTTTAGGTGGAAAGACTGTCTTCACTCAGTCCTACAAAAAGTAGAAGAAAACATTTCTGCAGCATTAGCTCATGGGCTGGAAGTCTTCTGAAAGTGCTTTTCCATCTCCCCCTTTCTTCTACCCCAACTGCTCTCTAATCAGCCCTCTTTTCCTCCGCCACCCGCTTCCCTCGACGCCCACGCCCCCTCCAACACAGACCTACCACCCACACACCCGCGCCTCCCACCCAGAACCCCCCCAATCCTCTGTTGGAAAGGTTCAACGACCTTGCTTTTCTTCCTCCCTCGCTTTCCGTCTGTCTATCAGCTGATCTCAGCCTGGTCTTCAAGAGAAAAATGAGAGGAATGCATTGATGTGGGTGTAAAGACGATCTGGTTTTGTTATTGTGGGAATCAAAGAGGGGACAGATTTGGGGTTTGAAAAACCTCCTGCAAAACAAAAAGACTGTGAGATGTTTTGACTGCATATATGAACAACTGTAAAACAAAATTCACTTTAAAAAAGTTATTTTGAAAGTTCACTTTAAGGTCACTGGTGTGACACTCATCTAACCCTGACAATTAGTTTAACAAGTAGAATTCTGAAAACTATCCAACTATCCAAACCAGAGATTTCTCCAGCCAAAACCCAACTGTGAATTGTATCAAAACACTGACAAACTGTCAACAGTTGTTGCTTACATACAGTTATCTACAGGCTATCTTGATAAATCCAGGCCAGAACTAGCAAGAAAGGTCACTCTCATACCAACAATATTCTGTCCAGCCTGAATGAGTTGTTTACTTGCAGTTTTACAATTGATTTAAAATGTTTTTTTTGTGGATTAAGTCAACGTGTTATCCTGATAAAGTCATTTTACACCTGATTTCACTCATGACCACATCAAAGATAAAGCTATGAAACAAACTTATTTACACAGGCCACTTTCTCCAAACTCCTCTGATCTGAGAACACATCCCTTACAACAGTCATATCTAACACACATCTAAAACACTGACCCGTCTGCTTTTACAAGAACTTTGCTCTCATTTAACATATTAGTTAACATAACATTAAACAATCATCAAATAGGTATTGAGCCAATATTAAAAAGACAAGTTTATATTAAACCATTGCCAGTTAAAACCATATAATAGCGAATTTTGATTAAAATATCATTTGTTTTCTACACAACAAGAGGTCAACCCACTAAATGTGCCTTAAGTCATTTATTTACTGTTAAAAGAAGCAATTGTTTAGTGCTCAAATGTGCCCCACTGAGACCCTCAGTTAGTTTGGATATCTGATTTTGTTCTCCTTTTGCAGGGGAATACCAAAAGGGGACTTTCAAATCTCTACGTTCAGTTAATGCAAGTAAACAGAACAGAGATACAGCTCTGTAGAAAGGGGGATTTTTACCTTTGCATTCATTTGCATTCGCGTCAAAACAGTATTTTGGTCCTTTTTCATTTGGCTAAAAATCGAGTTTTGAAACCTTTGAAATGTGCATCAAAATTGGTGAACAGACGCTGTGGGAGTCCGTCTTCGTTTTCATAATGAGTAACGAGCACCACGAAGATTTAGGATGGAAAATAAAACAATAAAACTTTGATCACAACAAGCTTCGTGGTTAATGATAAAATGGAAAAGCAGTTCTTCATTAAACAGGACAAGCATTCCATTCAGATTAACATTAACACAGTGTCGCTATAAAACCACTTACCATTCATTATTACAGCAGCACAATTTACTTCCCTTCCCACAATAAAGCACTGACAGATCAACCCTGATGCACACATTACATCATAAGAGAGCGTTTCACAGCAGGAACGGGGCTGATATGTCCAGGGCATTGTGCTAGAAAACATGACAGAGACCAAACTGAATCGGCTGGCCAATGTCCCGCCGTCGCGACAATAATCCCATTATTGAGATGAATGGAAGGAAATACGGCATCAGCCAGCTGGGAATCCTGAAAATGGAAACCACGTGACGGAGGTCAAGATTCCAAAGTCTGAACTGTGACTTCTCATCAGTGAGTAACCAGCACACGCTCTAGAAGCCTCACGTCTTGTCATGGATACCCAGTTAGCAGTTAGTAATGGATGTGTTACTCTGTTGTCTAGGCAGCCTGCAGGACATTACTGGTCACAGAAATTCATTAGTCACAGCACACATCACTGCGACACACACTCAGTCATCAATTAACCATTCCTGCCAAAACTAAAGACACCCAAGAGAATGAAAAACACGCTGCAGTGATGCAGAGCACTGCGACAAATCAGGCCTGCAGGGTCTCAACCCTAAATATCAAACAACAGTGCCAGTCTCCAAGAAGAGTGACGGTCGAGAGACAGAGAGAGAGAGAGAGAGAGAAGAAAGAGAAAAGAGATACCTTGCAGAAAAACATTCATATTGAGGCAGGAGCACATTGGGCAGGCCAGCTCTTGAGTGTGTTGCTATGCATCAGTTTTTGTCTCCCAGCTCTCGGGTCTCCTCCTCCTGATCAGCATGCAGGCTGAAGGACCCCTGCAGGCTGCCTGCATTCTGAATCACCCATCTGCCACCCCGTCCCTGGAGCCCAACTCATTCTTCTACTGGGACACTGTTTGTGTGTGATTAACATGAATGTCTGTTTATGTGTGTGGTCTTCAGAAGTCTCTTTGATATGATGCTTTATTGTGTAGTTTTTATCTTTCTGCCCATCTTAGCTTCTGTGGCGCTTATGCACACTGTGTGACCCACACGCCCGGCCTCCAGCCACATCAACCAGCCGGGTTTAACTTTAGAAGTGACGCCCAGCCCCTCCCATATACTGTATCCATAGTGAACTCCACACAGATGACATCTGCTGCTGTACTGTATAAGTAGCTGATTACAAACATATGCTTGCACTCAACTTTACAGTGAGATCATTACCAATCTGTAATCTGCACCACCCTAAAATAAATCCACCATTCCTGTTGTAGTCAAAGCTGGTATGTTACCTAGCAACCAAACCGCAGCATGGTCTTGTCTTTTTCTTTATGTAGAATTTAATAACCCTCACAAATTGCACAAGCAGGTGAAGCATTTAGTTTCAGCGGAGGGTTTAAAGTGGTTGCTGGTTGGAGGACTTCCTGCACGGTTTGCGCAAGTTGATTATTGCAGCCATGAACCATGTCTAGACATCTAATTTCTCCCATCATTGAGAAAACAGAGGAAAACTGCTTCAGTACTGACTGCACCGCAAACACGCTGGTACCATTAAATCAGGCAGCTGAGTTTAGAAGTATAAGTTAAGTTAAACAGTCTCATCTCTCAACCCTTACAGTCAGACTCAGAACTCGCTTGTTCATGAATTTATGCTTCTTGTTCCAGTAATGAGTTAACATATGTTCCTGAGCAGAAAACTGCACGTGTATGTGAATTCATTTGTGCACTGTTGCTGGGAAAATACAGATCGCAATTTGAAACATGCATCAATTCCAGTAATCAATCCAGTAACGTAACTCATATTGCAATATAGCCAATTGTTCACCGCACAGCAAAAGTGTAAGACAGGAATTACAACATGTGCCGACGGCTGGTTGGCTCTCAAAGCTCTGCTGTTCAGACGTTCAGCCTCCCCAGCTGTGCTCAGCCTGCTGAGAATGTGTTTTTGGCTCCCAACAACTCACACCACCCATGATCGGACACTTCCTGTTCGGTTCTTACTGTTTTTGTCACTTCAGGACTTTTAGAATGGCTGGACTTATGCTGCGTGTTTGGAAGCCAGACAGAGAGGTAAACTCGTCATCTTTGTATCAGCTTTTCCTCTTGTGCCACACTGTCGGCAGGGAAATCCCCCCAGACTGACCAGCGGCACCGTCGCAGATGATACAGTCACTGGAACAGATGGGACAGTAAAGAGGGTGTGAAAGCAAAGACATCAGTGTCAAACTTCACTACAGTGTATTAAATTACCAGTGACTGAGTATCACTTTCACCATTGTGACAGAATTGAGCTGAAACGTGTGTTTCAAGTTTAGTATTTTTATTTAGTGTCTCCAGTAAAATGTCTTTAAAAATAATGAAAGATTCTCTACCTTTACAAGTCACAAATGATGACCGTCACCAGATAAATAATGCAGATAAGACAGCATAAAAAAGCTTTTATGCAGCTAGTGTTTATATGTACTCTGCATATATTTTCCCAGCATACCTTTTCTGTCATTGCATTGTCTTTACTTGCATCTGATTGGACAACAGGCAATACGTTAGGACGTGATGTGAGGGAAGAACATTTAGTGTTGAAGTTACCTTCCCTATCAAATATGAATGAGCACAAGTTCTCAGACAGCATGCAGGCAGTGCTAATGCTTTTCTGAGTCACATCTTCAAGCAATAATTCCCAGAGCCCAAGACAATACGTGGACTTTAGCTGACTCCCATTCTATAGAATAAGACAGGAAAGAGGCTTTTAAAGCAAGAAAATGTGTTGGGAAAGAAACTAGGGTGTCATTGTGTTTCTTGGTTCTGTGCTCTCCAAATTAATTCAGAAAGCTGTCAGATCCACAGCAAGTCAAACTAAGGGAATAAAACTAGAAAAATCTGTGCATTTAAAAAGCTCCATTCAGCTCTAGTGCTGCAATTAGAGTCTTAAACTTACAAACAGACTGTATTACATTAACAGACAGAAACTGCCTCATTCCCCACTTTCATGAATAATTCATGCCACACTGAATAAACCTAAAACACACTGTTTGACAATTACTGTTTGACTTATCTCAGCCCTGATACTGCCATACCTGGACTTACCACTGCACAAACATTGTGTTTTCTTAAAGTAATGTCTTATTAGCATTGTAAGACTGACTCTCTCTTCTATAAACCAGAAGACAATAAAAGATCAGATTGGGACATAACACTTGAGACTTAACATTACAGGATCCATGTAGGTGAGAAGCAAAGCTGCTAGTTGCCATTTTTGTAGTTTAATGCCCTTTGAGAGCTGATCAGTGAGGACATGAGGGGCTTGCTTTGAGAAACTTATGTTGGCTCTTGCTGGACAGTTGGTGGGAAGGTTTCTGGGGGAAGGAGGGGTTCAACTGGGCTTGTAGCGCCTGCAGCAAATCAAGAAGCAGATGGCAAGCGACAAACAGGGCTGACCCTGAGGAACCAAAAAAATTAAAATATTTGGCTTCATCCCTGAACTTCTTAAAAGCCACCAAGAATCATGTTCCCTCCAGACAAAAGACTGAGACACACTTATGCCAAACAAGCACTGGAGACCAAACACAACTCCAACTGTCTAACACAAAGTCCTCAAGCGTCAAACACTGTTCAGCAACCAAGATCAGACCTTCAATACAAATGCACCCTTTAGAAAAACTCCTAAATAAAAGAAAAGCTTTGGTTTAAAACATTAAATGTCAGACGTTGAGTGAAAACAAACGCACCAGAAAACAAATGATGGAGGCTGATTAGAGGATGAGCATCAGAGACACACTAAACTCTGCCAGCAGAGCATGACAAAACCATTTCAAGAAATCCTTACCGTACCTGCTCTCATTATAATTCCATTAACAACCCAGACCTGCCTACACACACCCGGAAGAGCCCGGAAGCACAGACAGCGAGTCCTGTAGTAAACGAATCTGTCTTTATCTCTGCTTCCCATCTGTGTTTGCACTGTAACATCTAAAAGGCATAAAGAAAGAGCTCTGTTTGTTAATCATTCTTGTGTTTTTGTCTGTGTTTTATTGCATGTCGCATGTTTGTCGCATGTTTTTTCAGGACACAGACGCATGGATGGATTTACTGCACAGGGCTCCAACGTGCCGACTGTCAAAACTGACAACTTGTGTGTGGGTGTTTGAATCGGTTGAGAGAGAAGCACTATTTTGCCAAAGTTATTTTCTCCTGAAAAATAAATCGGATTTTCCCTGCGTGCCCAACAGATGATTCCAAATCTACAGAAGGAAGAAATCTCCTTATAGAGAAACAGAATGTTTATCCTCAATCTTACAGTTTAGCCAGTTGAAGCCTCTTCTGTGGTACAAGATAGTGAAGGTGAATTCAGAGCATCATCTTTACTAATGGAGGGGTTACTGAGTGTGACACACACACCAGACAGGATACAGGTTGGCACCGGTCCCTCTGACAGTGTAACCCTCATATTTTGTATAGAACTATAGCTGTCTGAGAAGATGATGATCTGTCATTAATTTAATGTGCTGGGGTGGGGGGCATTAGACTCCCACTGGCCACCAGATGCCAAAACCCAGACATTAGAATCATATATGTTGGCACAGGTCCATGGGCAATTCAAGCTGTCCTCCATCATCTATGTTTCTATATCCCCACTGATCTGTGGAAAAAAATAAAGCTCAGAAGACCTAAAAGCAGATTTAAAATCGTGAGGCACATATCAAAGGGTGAAGAAAGTCAAAATCAAGACTGCAGCATCAAAGACAGTCAAAACCAACACAAAGCCTGTCTGATCAGCAAGAACCATCACTGTTATCAATCACTAGTCAACTTCATTAAACAAGCAACAAACCCAGACAATCAGACAAAAACAGACAACGTCATCAGAATAAGAGCCAGTCAGACACATGACCTGGTAATCAATTATTTGTCCAAACAAAGGTCTAATTTTAAACATGTTAAATACGTCACAGATGAACACAGAAGTAACTGGACCCTGTGGAACTCAGTCTGCTGTATTACCAGGTTAATACAGAGTGTGTGTATGGAGTGTACTGATGGAGGAGACGGGGGTGTCCCTGTAACTTTCTCTGAAAGCCTCTTCAGGGAAACCAGTGACTGAAAACGTAACATGACTGACACATATCGGCTTTAATGTTTTCTTAAAATGACTCACTGAGAGTTTCAGAGACAAAACTGAGAGATTGATGATAAATAACAGATGATGTTTTGCCTCCCTTGTTTAAATAAAATACCTTTAGGTGTTTTACTGGTTCTGTTCTGTCTCACTGCTGACCTTTCACATCCTGTGTACTCGTCTGCAATCCTCAGACATTACAAAGAGGCAGAGGGGGAAAGATTTTTAAAAAGTAGTTTTATGATGAATAATTTTGTCAGCTGTTGCTCTTTTTTCATTTAAGCTGTTACAAGCTTCATACAAATCACGTGACTTGGGTACCTTTAAGTTCAAAACCCAGCTCAGACATCTCAAAGGAGACCACACCTATAAGGGAATCCTTGTTTTCCCCATCACTACCATCCCAAAACAAAACCTCTCTATTAACTCAGGCACACCCAGCAGAGTGTTTGCCTTGAGGTCAAAGGCACTCTGCAGCACTCTGACAGCCAATCAGAACAGCCCTTGGAGTCCTAACTTGCCCCCCAGGAGCAAGAGACACCACCTTACCCACCTGACAGCAGCTGGGGCAGGAAGCAGCAATAACAAAACAAACTCTGTACCATGTCAGCTTCCATCATCACCTACTTGGGGAACCTATTTTACAATTCTTCATCCGTCTTGCTTTCTTTAATTGTCTTCACCTGCCTCCTCTATTTCCTCTTTCTTTTAATCACACTTTGAAAACTTTCCGGGCTGATTCGCAGGCACAGATGTGGGATCAGTGAAACACACGACAGTTTGTTTGAAGCCATTATCACTACATTGTCAAAAACAGAGTCTTATTTTTGGCCTGCCTTTTGTGTCTATATCGCTTTCATAAACAATGTCACATGAAAGGGCTACATGAGACACGTTCAGTAACACTGAATACCTGAGACACGGCAGAGCTTTTGAACTTCTTTCATTCTTAACTGTAAACGCCTAAGACGCAACACCCACCAATAAAAGGCGCAGGTGTGGTCAAAGGTACCCCTAAGGCAACAGTGTACATGTACACAGCCAAAACCTGTAATGAACCACAGACATGTAGTGTGTGGGTGATCACCTGCTCAACTGTACCCTGCCTAAACAAACTGCAATACAGGTGGGCTGTTTATCAACGGGGGCTGGATTAAAACACACACAATGCACAACATACATTAGACTCGTGAAAGCCAAGCTACAATTAAACATGAAGGTTTACACTGAACTGAGCATAAACTGCTCACTGCATGAAAGTCTTTAAATGTTGCGTTAGCTACATTGAGTCTTATTGGTTTTATCCAGTAGTAAAGAGGAGATCATTTAGCAGATGAGGCTGTGTTACGCGTCCATGTGCAAACCCCCATAACTATATAATCAACTACAAATACACTCTATCTCAATTCACCAAACCAGCAAAACTCCATTATTACACCTCAACGGTTTGGCAGCGTGGCTATTACAAAAACGGCAAACGTCAATTTGTTGAGGCGAAGAAAAAAAACGCATGCTAAATGAGCTAGCTCAGAGCGGTTACCACAGTAATGAGAAAACTCATTAACCGTTTACAAAGCAGAAAATCCTAAATGTCTGAGAATCTGCTCTGGTTTGCCATGTGCGATTCTGTCAAAATCTGAAAGGAGGCAATGGACCCACTCCACACTCCAACAGCTCTGGTCATTAATCAGAAGCAAAAGTGTAATTTTAAAAGTGTTCACAAGACAATATCTTAAGCTATATGACAGAAAGCAGACAGTCATTAAAAGATGAAAAGTGTGTCTGCTCTGTGCTGGTAAGTATTTCTCTGTAAAAACACAGTAAAAACTGTAGAAAACCCTCAATATTGACATTGTGCCTAATGCATTTCCAGCACACTTCATAAAGTTACAGGTGGCTATTTACAGTTAATGGTCTCAGGTAAAGTCCAGTCCAGATTACAAAAAAAATCTACCCCCATAAAGTAGTTCTCCAGAACATCTTAAATCAATCGGAAGTTTTTTCTTGGAAAAACATAAAGGCAGATATTTATCACTCCAGACGCTTTCCATTGTTGAGTTCACCTCTGAATCACTCCCTTCACGGTTAACAAGACTACAGGTGGCTATTTTTAGTCACAGGAAGGTCACAGGAAAGACCGTTTTGGATTACGGAAAACTTTGAGAGAAGCACAAGACTAGGTTAATAGTCTTTCCAGTCCCATGTGACGGCTTCAAACAAAGCTGTGATAATAATGATTTAACATCATATATGGCAGCTTTCTCCAGCCCTCAGGGCTGCGTTCAGCTGCTATCATTAAGAGAAAGACAACAAAATGGCAGAATAATTTATTTACATCTCTTGTTTCTCCAGAACAGTCTACATGTGTGCATCAAAAGAACACATACACGTCTATAAACCAACTTAACGTGAGAGGACTGGAGATGAAGATGAAGGTCTCACCTCAGATGAACAGTAATACAAAACAACACTGTACTGCAGCTGAATCGTGTATCCTCCACAGACAGACTTTATCTACAGATTAATGACGCACATTCATTCAAAACAAGGATGATAAATCAGATTAACAGTCAGCAGAGAGGATGTGTCTTTTTGGCAGAAAAGTAAAGCCATCTGACCAGTTTAGGGCAATACTGGAAGCCTTCCTGACACACTGCAGGACCTTGTAATGAATAACACAAACAACTGATATACTTCATTGTGACAGACTTTAAAAAGTAATGACAAAATTTATGTCTAGCATTTAAATCACTTCCACTGAGCAACAGAGCACAATTACTTTCAAGTGTAGCATATAGACTATTAGTGTTTAATCACTGACATTTTCTCCTCAAAAGTTCATATTAAAAATGTTATTGCACAATTTCACTGGCCCTCAACTGATACTTCTATTCCTGAGATAACAGCCTTTCTAAATCTCCACAAATGAAGGTTTTAAATGCAGTTTTTGTATGAGACACAAGCGAATGGATCTACATTCCCACTTGCTCTCTGATGGTAAGCTATTGGGACTTTATCAGTAACTTAATAAATATTCCCTTAAAATAACTAACTACAGAGGAAATCAAGCAGAAAACATCCCCTGTGAGAGAATGTATCAATGTCAAAAGATCTCAGCACTTCAAAACAAATCATACATTTAAAGAAGCTGTTAATGACAGACTCTGTAATAAACAACTCTCATGAGGAAGACAGTTCCCCTTAATGCAAACTGTAGCTGTGCTCTTCATGACTAAATGAAATAAATAAATCATTCATTGCCTCTGGACAAAAGTGCTGAGCTTTGTGAATAATGCAAGCAGTGCGTGTTAAAAGCTTATTAAAATGCCTCTCTGCTAATTGTGTCCTAATTGTGCGACTTTGTTTCACCTGAAGGAATGAGAGTTGATACATAGTCCACACACACACACACACACACATACACACACACACACACACTCTCACACACACTCTCACACACACACTCACACACACTCTCACACACACTCTCACACACACTCTCACACACACTCTCACACACACTCTCACACACACACTCACACACACTGACACACACTGACACACACTGACACACACTCACACACACTCTCACACACACTGACACACACTGACACACACTGACACACACTGACACACACTCACTCACACACTCACACACTCACTCACACACTCACTCACACACTCACTCACACACACACTC
>JAZGTK010009938.1:0-16794 GCA_036877625.1 Ambastaia sidthimunki | reverse complement strand
AGAAAGGCTGCACATTGAGTTGTGTAACATCCAGATTTAACACTAACATCTTAAGAAAAAAGTATGTTCTCTGTTAACTGAGTATATTGTGTAAGTGAGTCCTTAATATTTAGATTATAAAGTAACTATTTCTAACAACAGTAACACAGTATTACACTATATTACATAAACAACCTTGAACTGTCATTATACTCACAATATAACTAGATAAAGATTTACACAAAACGTTGTCTTAAAGTAAGTCATTATATATCTCTTGATGTGGCAGTTTAATTTTCAGGTACTAAATTCTAAACAAGAGTGACAACAATTGTTGGCAAGTATTAAATGTCACAGCGCAATAATGCTACTGTATTGTGTCCATGTGTCCTTTACCAATACAGAAAAGCACAAGACTGCCTTGAGGATTTAAATGACAGCTCAACACCCATCTTTCCTCATAAAAGCTTTCACGGCCACACAATGCCTTTTAAAGAGATTAAACTTCAAAAATAAACTATGGAAGCCCCTTAGCTAACAGGGAACGTTCTCAAAACATTGTCTAACAGTCTTTAAAAGTTCTCCCAAAGTTATCAGGTACATAAATTCATACATTTTACTTTATAGTTTCACTTTATATATCATATATCAAAATGTTATTCTTAAGTTGTTAGTGAAATATTTTAAAAACATTAAAGAATAACAAAAAAACAACGCAATGCTCCTAGAACTTTCAAAATAACATTTTTTAAAGTTTTTTTTGTTGGAAATGTTAGGGAAATGTTCTTACAACATAAAATTGTTAGTTAGGCAATTGGAAAAGAGGCATTTACAGTAATTCCCACTTGAGCTGTTTGAGTAATCAGTGACCTGAATTCATGCATAAACACACACGTTTCACACACATCACTTTTTTGTGACAGTATTTATCCTTTCATGCAGTAATGTGTCATTTACTTTGATGTGGGGGGCTGTGCAGACCACTTGCAGTGTCACATGATGCTGGAATGTTCTTATCTGGTGTAACATTGTGGTTTGTCTGTGGTTTGGCGTGATTAAGCCCTGAGGCCTCATGTCTTTTGTTCTGGTAAAGGCAGCTGTCAGTAGCCCTTCTGGTGACACACCTGCGTAACGTAACACCATGCACAGGTCACAAAGAACAGCCAATTTTACATGAAATGTACAGATAGAGAGATATTCTTTATTTAGGAATGTAATGGTATTTGTTCAACTATTTTCTCCTGGCTACAACAAGTTATTAGACATTTTCACTGGTATTTGCTCAGAAAGAAAGATAAAGTTTATTGAACACACCATTTGAGCAGATCATGTTTGCACACTGTGTGAGGTGAGTTAGCAAAACATGCCATTAAACAGCCTGAATGTTTGCCTGTGTGATTATATTGTGTTTACTTGTTTACCCAACTGCTATTGCAAAAATATGATCTTGGAATTGTAGTGCAGAGGATAAAATGTACAAATATTTCTCTAACTTTGCGTGGTTTGTGTAATTTCTAACGCTAAACCTACAGATACTGATAACGGCCTTGTGACAACTACCCCCCACATAAAGCAGTGAGGATTCAAACTGTCTTTTCCTGAAGCAGCACCGTGGCTCAATTTTACCACTAGGTCATGGCACCGACATATTCGATTTTCCTGTTTTTCCTCATTTAGATCACAATAAGTGTTAATCTTTTAAGAACACTAGTAAGAATGCACCTGCTTTTGGACACAGACCAAACGAAAGCTGCCAAAGTCTTTAGATCAATGACAGAATTGCCCTGTAGTCGGGACATGACAAAGGAGAGAGCACAAATAAAACAACAAACAGCCAAAGATAGAAAACACATTTATCTTTCCATGCCGTTCCACTCCAAGCTTCCATAATTGTGTTGTGTTTGCAATGGCATCCCAACACAAGAGTAACTGTACGTTTATACAGCAGAAGAATTTAGACAGTCAGGAACATTGACACTTTAGACTTTAATCCAGAGATTATCCCTGCCAGGTATCTGGAAAAATGACAATTTCAGGAAGCATAATGGAATCTAACAAAAATCAACCAAGCTAACAAGGATAGGTTGTAAGAATGTTTCTGTAATGTTAAGTGTTATTTTAATTTTACACGTAAGAACGCAAAGCTAGTTTAGGTGCATAGGATGATTGTATAATATGCAGGAAGAATTGATCGGCCCTTTAAAACTTTGAAAAAGGAGGCGGCATTAGGCCATCTAATACAGAAAGTGAAGGCCAGTGTTCATTTCAGAGGTGCAGTGAAGCAGCTATAAATAGCCTCGGGGTTCGTCTGGCAGACATGGTGAGAAAGCTGGTCGCGGGTGGAAGTGAAAAGCGTTTGAGAGTGACATTGGTGTCCAACCTTGATCACAAAGTAAGAGTGACAAACCAGCGGACCACAGGAACTCCAAACGAATGAGTGACAGCACAGAGTTCACTGAAGGTCTTTTGAACTTGTTGCTGACGTTTGAATTTCAGGGAGCACCCGTTACTCAGTCAGACTGATGGAGAGTGCTGATTTATTTTATGCTTTGTTCTTAGATTTTATGTGTGGTGAGTTTGTTCTAATCCCTAACAAGTGGATGTGTGTGACTTTACCATTTCTATGTAAACGACAACTTTATTTGTTTGCCATATTGAAAAATGTGCTATTACTTTCCTGAGTGATTGCAACACACTGGTAACCATCTTAACACTTTAGCAGCTGCATAGCAACACCCTAGCAACCACCCAGAACACTTTAGCAGCTGCATAGCAACACCCTAGCAACCACCTACACACCCAGAACACTTTCAATTAACACTATGCAGTTGGTAAAGTGTTCTAATAACAGTAACAAGAGCGTTATTAGAACACTTAACCAACTGCATGGCAACACCCTAGCAACATCTCAGCAACCACCTAGAGATGACCTATCAACCACAGATCATTTGACATCACAGTCTGTAGCAAAGACACAGAGGGGCAGCAGTTCAGCAGGTTGGGCACTGAATTGTTAATTGAGCCGCAGACACGAGATGAAAACATGCCATGTCTCAGCTTCTCTGAGGCAAACAAGACATGCAGAGGACAGGTAACATGTCAAGCTAATGTTAACACATGCTGCCTAAAAAATGAACTGCGTCAATTACATTCACAGGATGCTGCATTTAGAGTGGAAACTCATCAGCTCGCTCAGGGGGAATAAGATACAATCTGTTAGTTACACATGACCTTGAATACTAATGTATCTCGCAGAGGAAAGAGAGCTGTAGCACTACAGCAGCATTTAGACAAAACAGTATGTGCATGTGGTTAGCATCTGAACTTCTGAACGTAAGATTCATCTTCACTACATAACTCACCCCATATTATTGATGCTACAACCATGAATGATTCCTCATGACGGTCTGTTAAGGAAAGACGTGCTATTAATTTAAGTCATCTGTTTTAATATTTTCTCCTAAGAAATTATAAAATGACTTACAACATGTGGCCTTTGATGTACTGTAAGTACAAGGACCTAAACCGTATCTGGAGACCCAGAAAACAGGGAATATTCTCAGAACGTTGGCTAAGGTGCTGTGGAAATTCTCTCAAAGTTATCATTCTTGCAGGAACGTTAGTAAAACATTTTATATAGTAAAATGTTTTACTAACGTTACTGAACAGTCTAGGTGGTTGCAGCGAGCGAATTAGTTATCAAAAATGTTCAGAAATGTTATTAAAACATTTTATTATATAATAAATGATCAGTGATCCAACAGCAATGCAACATGCCAAAAAGTAATAATGTGTGAAAATAGAAAAAAATGTTGTTTTCTTCATACAACTACTCATGTATATGTAAATACAACCGTTGTATGTATCACAAATACCTGCTCAGTGAAGAAATATTTAAGGCATGTGATCATAATTAGAACAATCTAAAAATAAAAAGAACAAACATTTGATGGAGAGATTGTATGATGTGTTGTCAAGAAAGCTCATGCATGTATTTGAGTCTGTGCTCATCACACGGATGTTGCTTGACAATCTCCTGGCTGGAGAGGTCAAGAGTAGGAGCTATGACATTTGGAAGGACTTCCTCCTTCAGTTCGGGCCAATAGAGGAGAAGAACGGCAGAAATCTGTCAGGACACTTGAGGTGTAGCCCAAAGCAAGTCTGGTGTGAATGACAGAAATAAATATGAGGGCTGGCATTTGTGATGAGCCGCCCATTGCGCCATCAAACTGGTTTGTCACTTTGGCAGTGGCTAAAAACAGCGAGCAAATTAGCCATGAGTAATAAGTAGAGTATGCTAAACCTCATTTAGAAGAACAAAGTCCTACAGACGTCTGACAGAAGATTCACTGTATTTGCAAAGAACCGTTTCTTTTTTTGTCTTGTTGCTTCAGGAGATAAATTCATTGAATGCCAGTTTATCACCAATAGGCCAGAAAACAGACTTCAAAGTTCAGAGCTTGTTTATTTCATCATCACCCAGCGTTTTAGAACAGACCTTGCCAAAAGATAATTGGTAGGTTGTGATAATGTTTCCCTAATGTTTCCACTAAGTATCAAAAATGTTCTAGGAACGTTCAAGTCGTCCAGTTCTTTAGACGTTGTATTATTGTTACGGTTTATTAATTATAAGAATGTTAGTCATAAATGTTTGTTTATTCTCAGAATGTTAGCCAACGTTTGAGAGCGTTCCCTGTTAGCTGGGGAAACTGTGCACAAAACCTGTTGCAACGTGGAATTGCGTGACTTCTAAATGCTGGTATTGAGAGCAAAATTGATATGTTGGAAAAAATGGCTTGATCTTCTGAGCATCTCTAGACAGATTCTGGACTGACATCTGATATCATTTTGAGAGGGTAAATGAAGGCTACTATTATATGACTCACCATCATTGCTACAGGCAAACCGGCCTTATAAAGAAACACAGAACTGTTACTGTGATGGACTAAGACTTGTTTTGCTTTTGATGTTTAGTAGTTGAACATAAACCTGGAAAACTTGTCTGGACTTTTTGTGCATGTAGACAGTCGTGTATGTTATACATTTATTTTCCAGCAACTGAATTGTAAAATAAATATTTAAAGTTTTGAACATGTATTATTTGCAGAATGTGGTTTTCAAAGTTCAGTTATCAGTTCAAAATGAATATCTGCTTGCATTAATTTTCACATGCACATCTTTATACACGCGCAATATTTTAAAACAAATGCACTAGACATATAGATTTGGTCAGACTTTTATTGCTTTTATTGCTGCTGTGGCTTGTCAAGGCATGTGCAAATCTTTCATCTGAACGAGTTGTGCTTTCTTCTGCTAACCAAACCTGACTACCAATAACTGAAGGTTTTAGTTTTGGCTTTAGTTTAGTTTTAGTGGTGAACACTGTAATGCATTAAATTACCTTTCATTGAGGATTTGTCTAAAACTTTAGAGGGCATTTAAAGATTAAAATGTTTCGTATCTCTGCTTAGTTTAATATAACAGTGCATGCAAACTTATAACTGCAGTTGTGTATTTATTGTGTAGTGTTACTTAGCATTTTCACACAACAGTAACTTGCATGCTTAAAGTTAAACTGTTCCTGAACTGTTTTGCACTTTGCTGGAAGTTGCATCGACTGACCTGTCAGAAGTCATTGTCCTCCCTTTGCCAAGCAGAAGTTTTGTTTGTAATGCTCCCGGCTTTCCTGCCCAGGTGACTTCCTGCTACTCTAGAGCGGGAGGAAATGACTGGTAAGGTGGATGTGGATTATTCCAGCTGATGCTTAATGGGAAAAACGTTGGAGATCCAGTTAAACAGGGAAGAGAGAAGGATGCTGGAGAAATGAGGATGAAAGGAATACAGTGTGTTACCTGCACACTCAGAAAGGTTTTGTGAAAAGCACACATCTAACGGAGCTGTTTTGTGGGACCACAAGCTGTCAAGTTCACAAACTCAGTGTTGACATGAGCGATTTACTGCTTCTTAGTTTAAACTGATCAACAAGCTTTGACACCTTCAGAACTGAGAATCCCAGATCTAAACATGTTTTTAAACTCGGTTTATTCTGCTTTTATTGAAAGTGTCTAGGAGAACAGAGAGTTTGTTCACAAACCAGAAACAGTTATTAAACAAAGATCAGAAGTTCTCAGCTGCTTTTGTTTCAAAGCCCAGATCTTACATCACACATCCAGCAGAAACCCAACACAGAGTGTATTCAGCACGTAACGCTGTGTGGTCATGTTTTCCTTTAGTTTGCATAATTGTGTTAATGGTTTTTAATATAAGGGCATGTCACACAATCTGTACATATTGAAATCTGCCAGATTTGACCAGCTGCTATCAGGAACAGATGACTTTTTCTTTTTAAACTTTTTTAAAAAGACTTTTTTTTTCCCACCACTGTTGTAAGCCATATTGTTTATACTCATTTATTTCATTCGTTTATCTGTTCAATGTACAGGTCAGGGTAGGTCATGTAGCTAGACGATTTGTGAAACACTCAACTGTTATTTATTTTTGTATTTATTTACAGCATAATTGGTACCACATTAAAGGCACACAAACATATAAATGGTAACATATTTACACATATACAGAATAAATAACTCTCATCGATACTGGTATAAAATAAAGCTATATGGTTCTCTTCCACACAGCAAAACATTTCAATGCTTGACAATTTTGTGTGCATATTTTCTCTATATACATACATATTTTTTCTCCTGTTAGATGATGAAGATAAAACACTGCATAACTGTCATGCCAAAGAATAAAGTTGGATGTGGTTTGTGTTTTCAAAAGAAATTTCAAACAGCATTATTATTATTTAAAACAGAAGCTACACTACTTGGAAATGGTTCAGCCTGTGTTGCTCCACATCTCTGATTGTCTTCAACCGCCTTTAAAAGGTTTTTTACGTAGTGCAATTCTTTTCTGTTTCTCTAAGGATGCCCAACAGTTTTTGCTCATTGGAAACAGTGGCACTAATGAGCAACTGGGTTTGCGTGATACAATTTCTGAACAAACTCTTCAGTTCTACTGAGATTTCCAGGTGAGAGGCCAATTTCAGGCACAATAAATGGGCTTCTGCGGGCGCTCGTAAAGTTTGACCTCAGGGTCGAAACATTAGTCGCCTTTCCAGCTGCTGGCGACAGTTTATTTAATATTTAATGAGCAAAAACTGTGCTGGGCGTATTTAAATCAAAACGTACAAATGAGGGAATGTTATAACTAGCATTTATGGTTCTTTCGGACAGAAAAATACAAAGCAATAGAAATGATGTTTTCTTCTGTTGCTACAAATAAACAGATTTTACAAATCTGTCACATGTATAATATAAACTGATAGAAATGTTAAGTGCATCATGATCATTTTGTCTAGCGTGTGGTAAACATAAAGAAAATGCAGTAACTACTTTGCACAACAGATGTTATGGTACCATGAAATATGAGCAAAGATAAAACATTAATTTCATCCACTGAATTGTGTTACAATGTATAATCCATCTTCTGCTCTGTTCAACAGGACAAATGCTAAAGGCCCAAAACCCACCTGGAGCAAGACATCGTGTCCACCTCACATGATTGCATTATACAAATCACCCCAATCGTGACATTAACCGTTGACATTAACCATCACAACTCTGAAGGCACTTGCAGTATAGTGTTGAATTAATGTGTATTGTTACAGTATACTTATCTCAGTTGAAGGTCGTTTGATGCTCTAAGACTTCTAAATAATCTGGCTCTGCATGTAAGTTAGCTTTGAGTTCAAAGTACTCGTTTTTAGTCTGTTCCACCATGACCTTCCGAGGTCTCGTGTAAACGAGTGTCTCCATTAGTTTGAGTTCTTTGTGATGGTTGGGGACTTGCATGTCCACAGCTGGTTGTATATGTGAGATGTTTTTCCTGAGATATTCGGTGAGGCTGAGCTGCTGGAGCTCTCGTTCCCTTTCTAGGATGTTCTTGTACAAGGAACTTGCATCTCCCAAACCCACAAAGTCAGGAGGGTAATCAGGAACAGTCCTGATCTTCATGTTGGGTCCCATGAGAGGGGAATCGTTTTCCTTGTCAAGGAAGCTATGGCAAATATGCTTAGGTTTGTCTGTGTCATACTCCTCTAGCTCATACTCTTTGTGCTGAGAGCAGTAATTAGTGTTTCTGCAGACCTGAACTATTGGGCTATGGGTGGGTTCATCATACATGCCAGTTCCTTGATGCTCGGTCACGTGGTGGGTAGTCTTTTGGCCATACATGCTGTAATGCAAATGGATAGGACTGCTCTCACGGGGTTGTTCCTCAGCTTGCTTTTTTTTGGTTTGCCTTCGTCGACGGTGCAGCACAAACACTATGATTCCAGCAGAACAAAAAATAACGGTCAGGAGAAGTATGAGAAGACAAAGTATGAGCACAGAAAGTGGCACTGCATCAGTTAATGACCGAAATAAACCGCTAGTTCCTCCTTCTGGTGCCATTGTGAAAGACACATCATCCTCCGTCACGCCAGGCAGGGATTTATAGGTGACCAAACCAGGACAGAGAACATCGTGCTTCAGGCTTCTGACCTCAGCACTAGAAAGCTTTCTAGGAGTGTGGCATAAAATCGAACCCACCACTGTGTCCTTGCTGAGCTTCTCCACCCACTGTTTGAGGCTGACTAAGTCACAACTGCAGTCCCAGGGGTTGTCCTCAAGGTAAATTTGCTCCAGATAACTGAGCTGATCCAACACGTTACTGACTGGTAGGTGCATGAAAACATTTTTTCGTAGGTTTAGTTTCATCAGGGGCACGTTTCTAAAGATTTGGGCAGGGAGAGCATTCAGTAGGTTGTTATTTAGAAAAAGAAGCTTTAGATTTGTCAGAGGGTTAAACGATCCTGCCTCAATTTCTCTGAGTAAATTGTACTCTAAATACAAGTATTCCAAGTTATGAAGGCCAAGAAACATGGTTGCAGAAAGTCTCTCTAGTCTGTTTCCATTGAGGTACAGCTTTCTCAGATTGCTCAGACTCAGAAAGGTTTCATTGTCTATGTATTCTATGTGGTTGTTGGCCAAATTGAGCAATTCCAAACTGTCATATGTCACAAAATCATATTTCAAAAGTCTTTGTATCATATTTCCTGTTAAAACGAGCTTTGTGGGGCTTTGTTCCAGGATTCCCAGATCAGATATCCTTCGAATGCCTCGGTCCTCACAGTGCATTAAAAAACCTGCACTTGGGTGACTGTGACAGGAACACGTTGACACACAAAATGTCCCCAGGCCATTGGCAGGTGTGGGAATCTTTCCATCATCCCGTGCATTAGGAATCTGAAGAACCTTTGTTGATGGTGTGACAACCATGTCCAGGGACTTAGAGGGCTCTTCAAGGTTGATGTCAGCATGGGAGGGGCAAAGTACATCCCGTTTCACTTTGGCCAATGGGGTGCCCCGAAGATGATGAGGGCTGCTGCAAACCACCTCACCAATGGATGACTGCGCCCGCATGTTCTCAATCCAGACCTTTAAATGTAAAATTTCACAGTCACACACCCAGGCGTTGTCATCCAGCAAAAGCTCCATAATCCGACCAATGTGCTCCAGAAAACCCACGTAGGGCAGCGTCTGCAGTTTGTTCCCTCGCAGGTCCAAATGGGTCAGAGGCACGAAGCGGAAAATGTTGCTTGGAAGAAACTCGATGGAGTTGTCGTTGAGGATCAGAACTTTGAGACGGGTGAGCTTGCTGAAGGCTCCAGTCTCTACAACCTGGATGAAGTTTGTGTCAGCCTGAAGATATTCCAGATTTACCAAGCCCTGAAATGTGTCCTCCTTCAACATGACCAGGAAATTACTGTTGATGTGTAGTTTTCTCAGCGATCCCAGTGAACTGAAGACCCCAGGTTCTAGCTCCTGTATGCTGTTGGCACCCAGATGCAACGTGACAGCATTCTGGAAAACATCCATATCTTCTGCAAGTAACTCCACCAAATCATTTTTGTAGAGGTTTAGATGGAACGGTGTATCTGCTGGCACTTCCACCTGAGAAATTTTGCTGATGTTTCTCTCCTCACAGTTCATGTATAACAGTCCATCTTTGTCCTCACACGTACACAAAGATTTGCAAGCTCCACCATGCGAAACCTTAACCTCAGTGTCTCCAAAACTTACACCAGCAAAGAAGGAGCAGATGAAAACTATCCTGGCCAGCATTTTCTCTGCTGTGTAGCTGAAAAGACAACACAGGGCAGAGACAGAAATATAATTACTAAGTGCAGTTACCACAAAACAAAAGTTCTTACACTAAGAGAATAAATGTAACAGAATAATCAAAGAAAAAACAAAATACATTTTTTATTTTCTATATGTATTTCCCTGTATTACCAGAGTCTAATAAAATTAGTTTTCCTTTAATCTATACCTAAGTACACATTTTCATGAGTTACTGCTAATAAAACTCTTTAAAACTCTGTTGCTTATTTTTTTTTGTACAAGCAGGTCTGTACAACAGAAAACTATAACTAACACTTGATAAGTCCTGAGTGGACATATAAATAGTAATATATATTTTTTGTGTGTGCATACATTATGTACATGTATATATTTATACACGTATATTTTCTGCATATGTGTGCGAGCGTGTGTGTGTGTGTGTGTGCACGCGTGTGTGCGTGCGTCTGTGTGTGTGTGCATTCAAGTATAAGTATAATTCAAGCTATTATACATGACCTTGGAGTTGCTAGTACAATGCTCTACTAGTTGAGCTACATGAACTGTCAGTTACTTCTCATCAAATTCCTCCAGGGCAACATTATCTGAGCTGGGCTGTCCACATTAATGTTATATCTCTGCACTCCAAATGCCTGTCAGATTATGAAAAAACATCCTCTGAGCAATAACAAACTCCTATGGGTGACCATTCGGAAAAAACAGGGCGTAGGAAACGCCTTTGTAATGTTAAACTCGACATAATAGAGTTCTGTCTAAATTAACTGAAACATAAAACACTTCAGAGTCCCAAAGAAACTGTTAAGACTGAAACCTTTCCTGATTGTATTGACACAAAATCAAACGTTGAGGGGTCCGGCGGGCCGCATGACGCCCACAGGGTGTGTGTGCTGACAGCCCGGAGCAAACACAGTGTGAGAAGATGACAGAGATGCTTTTTGTTCGTACTGTCGGGGACGCAGCGAGGGGACGGGGGTCATAAATAAAATTAGATTAAAAGAAAAGAGAAACTGAGGAGAAAATAAGTGCTCGCATGTCACCCAAGATGACAGGACTGAGAAGAGAAAAAACGTCCCTATTTTTAGCACCCGGCATGTGTTTGACAGTGAGGAGTGAATTTGTGGTCCATTAGGAATTAGTGAAGCCTACATATTGTGCTTTCATGAATTTAAACAGGGTCTCATGTCTACCAACTTAACTATCTATTCACACTCACATATATACACTTACATAACAATTTTAGGTTGTATGAATGTTTCCCTAATGTTTCCATTGAGTAACAAACAATTTATTTTAAACGTTGTATTAATATATATCAATATATAACACATCTAACCACTAACAACTTAAGAATAACATTTTGCTATGTTATATATAAAATATACTAACATTACTGCAAGAACATGTTTGATAACTTTGAGAGAACTTTTGAAAAACATTCTAAGAACGTTCCCTCTTAGCTGGGCTATAGCTTATCACCCAGACGTCCCTGGATGCTCCACCCACAGTGTCTGTCTTTACTTCCAGCACTTTGAACATGATTTCTTTGTTTTTCTCCTTTCCCAGTAGCCTGGACAGACCATCTCACAGGAATGAAAAACACCAATGAGATCTCTTCAATATCTCACTTATTTCTCCTTGACAATGAATGCAAACTGACAGTGTTCTCCTAAGAAGCTGAAACTCTCACACATGTCTCCCCTAGAGCTTCCAGTGTCTGATACTGTGCTGAGAGTTGCACGGTATCAGAAATTAAAATATGGGCTCATTGTCACAGCTATGCCATCCAACCAGTTTAACAAACAAACCACCTGCAGTCTAACTTAACCAGGCACTGGTAAAGCACTATGACATGTCCTGGGCTCTGATGAAAGGGGCTCATAAACCTGCTGGGCCTTGGAATTCTAGCAGTGACTTTTTAGCACAAACACACTTTTCTGCATTTTAAAGGGCTGATACAAATAACCGATGACCAGTGGGCGCAATTCATTCTTAGCAAGCTTCCCCCAGAGATCTCAAGATTTCTTCCTCATCAAATTCTTCCAAGACCAAATTAACTGAGCTGTGCAGCCCGCATTAATTATACAGCTATTTGCTTTTTCTGTGTGTCAACAGTGGTCTCATTTCTGTGTATTTTGGTCTTCTGAAACAAAGCAAATACTTACATGAAGCATAACTGAGGGCTAAACAAAGTGTCCTAAACTACAAGAAAGCTACCTCAACGCATTCAAATTTTCCTCTGGGATGCAGAAGCCGTTCTGGCCTAAATATGAAACCTACTGCATGGCCTCCTTTTAGTTTAGTTAACAACCAGCCTGGTAACTTAGTTATGGTAGACAAACTGACCCATGCCACTTTATTAGCAGGATTACACATTTTGCAGAAGCAACTTATAGACACACGTTTTATGCCCATGTGCATGCCATGGGTTCGAACCCATGACTGTGGTGTTGCTAGCACCCTGCTCTACCAGTCAAGCCACAGGAATGCAGATGTTAGGGAATGGGAGAGAACTATAAGAGGTTTATCCAGCCACACAACAGGCCATCTTATGGGACCTATATGTGTATAATATATATGCAAAATCATCAACTTTACTGGCTGTTATTCAATTAAAGATCATCACATCAGTGCATCAGCGAATACTTGATGATTTTCCACCTATATGTTGAATATATTCAAATACATTAAACCAATAATATCACTGGTAGTTTGTCAGCTGTGGCAGTCTGAGCTCCACACATAAACTCAGCACTGGAAATATATTGTGTACTGCTTACCTCCACTACCTAATCTTTGCATCACAATTCAGTTATTTTGTTTTCAGGCAATGCATTTTCTTTATGGAAGGCCCCTTATGTGCTGTTTACACTGCAATGCTGGACCCCAATTGGTTGCAAGCCTACAGCAATGTAAATATCTTTTGCGCAGTTACCAGGGAGGTAGAATGTAGCCGGAGACCTAGTTTGCAAACCACATAAAGCAGAAAATCACAACACTCTGGGTCACTCTGAAACTCATTTGCATCTTAGGAGAAACTTGTGTTGCTGTTAATGGCTGTTTTACTTTTGAAAGGGAAATAGATTTTTTTTTTAGATTTTTTGAAAGGGAAATCATTTTTAATTCAGTCCCCTGAGAACTATTGTCTGTAGACAGCGGGTATCGTCTTGCTTGGGCAAGTTGAGAAAATGGCCGCTCGGTAAGACACTAGACTACTCTTAGGTTGTAAGAACCTATAAATGTTATTCTGAATGTTCTTGGAACGTTCAGGATAGTTTGGTTATCAGATCGTTATTTGAACGTTTTTGAATTCTGTAACGTTTTTAAAACATTTTACTAACAACTTAAGAATAACATTTTTATATATGTGACATATATAACATTAAAAAATCTGCTCATGTTACTGAAAGAACTTTTTTGATAACGGTGTGCAAACTTTTACAGCGCGTTAGCCAACGTTCTGAGAACGTTCCCTGTCAGCTGGATAGGGGCTGGGCGTTCATTATTTATTATATAAGTGAAGAAAAGCAGCAGGACAGGGTTGGGTAATGAAGCACAGCGATCAATGCCTGTGGCCTTGTCACATACGAGCAAATCAAGCCCTAAACAACAACTGCAGAGTCAGCCGTCATCTGCATAATCTGCTTATGCACGTCATTTAAAGGACAGTTTCATTCTTCCAGTCTTTCACAAGTCTTGTCTGGTCTTTCATGTATTCTGTGAAAGTGGTGTCAAGCAATGCAGTCCTCCAGCTTTGAATATGACAATCGTGACATTGTTTCTTTCAGGAGTACAAGGTTAGGGTTGCAACCTCATTCTGGCTAGAATAATTTAGCAGTAACAAGCTTTCATTATACTAGTATTTTGAAAATCAGGACATGCAGCCCTTGGACCGTTTGACATTCACAGCCAAGGTAACAACAACACAAGAATTATTTCAATACTTTTTCAATGTTTTTAATGACTGTCACCTTCTGATCCAAACAAAGTTTAAATAAAGTTAAAAATTTTAAGTTAAATATTTCATCTGACTTTCCACCTAACAGGGAACGTTCTTAAAACACTGACTAATGTTCTTTAAAAGTTCTCTCAAAATGCCATTAGTATTTTTTATTATCGTTTGTTATATATTATATATATCAGAACGTTGCAGAATTTGAAAAAAACTTATAACATTCTTAAACCAAACAATAATGTTAATATAGTGTCTGAAAAACTGGATGTTTGAATGTTTCTAGAGCAATCAAAGTATATTTAATGTTTATGTTACTTAATAAAAACATTAGAAAAACATTCTTACAACCTAAAAAATGTTAGCTGGGGTATCTTAGAATGCAACATAATTGTGCTGTCTACATCCTGTTACAGTATTTGTAGAGGAAGCACACATACGGCACCTAAAAATGCCACCTACATAGGCAGCTCACTAGGTTTTGCACAGAATCTTTGTGTCTTTACTGTACACAGCACATCAGTCTATCTTCTGTAATGACATGAATAAATGTGATTATTATAGCTTCAGGTGAAAATGTGATTTCAGTGGTGTGTGATGAGATGTTTGGCTAAACAAATGTGCCACAATTATTTCACAGGAATTAGCAGCTAGATCTTCCGGATGAAGCCAAAGATGTTGTGGGAACAGACATCTGCAGCCAGCAGATGCAGCCCTCCCTGCAAATCAGCATCACAACACAAAGTTGTTTCTCAATTTTTCTGTTTCCATATGATTTTCCGCTTCACCGCAGCTTAATCTAACACAGCCCAACTCAGCAATTCAAGCACCTCTGTTGCTACTCAGAGCTGGAGTTAGTGATTTAAACCTGCAGGTATCACATTTTGGCATGTAACTCACGCCGCACTGTGGACTCCAGCTTCAGACATGAGTGATATCTCACACTGTGCTCTCGTTCAGGAGAGCTGTGCTAATATTTTCTGAAAACGAAAGCTTGGCAGATAATAAAACTGGTGATAAAAAGAATCTCATAACATTACATTCAAGAAGTGACTTCAGCCATAATGTCACTGAGACTACTTGGCTAACAGGGAACGTTCTCAGAACGTTGGCCAATGTTCTTGCAGTAATGTCAGTAGAATGCTTTTTTTAACATATTAAAAATTGTATTCATTTTATTTTTTTATTCAAAGTCGTTAGTGGAACGTTTTAAAAACACTACAGAATTTTAAATAATGTTAAAAAAATGTTTTAATAACCAAGCAATAGCGTTTATACTCACATTCACAAAACCTAATTCCGTGTTCCTCATTTAGCTTTTCAGGAATCAGTTTTAGCGCAAACGTTTAAGTTCAAGATATAAATAATACATGACTTGTTCAAAAGTTGACATAATTGCTTTGGTTATTGAAGCAAACGAAATGAAATGATGAAACATTGAGTCTGACACCCAGTTGACATATCTTAAAAATAAAACTGCACACGCTGGATTTGCAGATGAACCGCGAGGGTTCGCATCATTCAGCTCTGTGAATTCTGTTTTGCCCCGAGCGCATGAAATGATTGTAACTAATGAGATAAAAGCAGAAAGTATAACAGTAATTGAATCATTTAATAAAACAATTACTTTCAACTGCTTCTCAACAGCTCATTCTTATTCTGAGCTTCTCTTAAGTCTCAGGTCGGAAGCGTTACGCACGAATGCAGCCACCGGCGTTTGTACAACGTTAGCATGCAAAAGCAAGCATGAACCTTTGTTAAACATATTTAACAGGTGCTCTTGTGTTACTGTGGAGCTAAACTCAGTGCTTGAGGGGCAATAGGTACCTTCAAAAGTCCGTCCCATCAAAACAAATGTTTATTCAACATTTAGCTATAAATTTCACCTTCTATTTGTTTACCAAGAACTGTAGCTCCGCCTCTCACGGCTAACCTGAAAGAGAAAACTTTCTAGCTAACAATTTTAGGTTGCAAGAATGTTTCCCTAACATTTACATTAAGTAACAAAAAACGTTGAAAATTATATTTTAAAAGTGGTAGGAACATTCAAAATCCAGTTTTAGACCTTCTTTTAACGTTATTGCTTTAATGTTTGTAAAATGTATGTTCTATGAACGTTACTGCAATAACTTTTGGATAACTTTGAAAGAACGTTTACAGTTGTTAGCCAACATTATGAGAACGTTCCCTGTTGGCTGTGAAGAAGAAGAACCATATTTAATTTAGGTACAGCGCCCCCTGCAGCAACACTGAAAACAACATACACTTGTGTTACTGTTTGGAAAACAGATGCACAAAATCAAACTCAAATCATTTTCGTTTGCAAACTTAGAGTATGTAGAATGCAAGTGGCTGTCAAACTTTATGCATCTAGACATCTCAGTAATTTGCTCTCTCCTCAAGTAGATATTGATGCGTGTTTCCACAATTTGGCCAGATGAAAAGGTTTCAATGTTATCTGGACTAAATGAATCTGAATCCTCCAGCTGTCCAATGGGAGTCCTCAGAGAATTGCATGTATTTACAAGGTGAACAATTATTTCAATCCAGAGAAAGAAGATCAATGATTTAATTTTCTCAATGTTGTTTTCATCACCAGACATTGTGTAGAAACAGAGAGAGATCTAGCTGTTACTATTACAATGTGATATAGTAGAAAAATGAGCCACAAGAAGGGAC
>JAZGTK010009937.1:0-16795 GCA_036877625.1 Ambastaia sidthimunki | reverse complement strand
CTTGCCCTAGATATGCTCCCTAATGAGCTGAGTGCCCAATCAATAATTTACCTCAGTCTGAATGAGAACCAGGCGGATCAGAGCTGGTAAAAGAGAGGTTTGCAATCAGTGCTATTCAGAAACAAGTTTTTTGACTCATCTACCTCTGTCTCTATCTCTCTCTCTCTCTCTCTGTGCCCTATTGTTTGTGATAGAGTCTAAACTTCTGTCTGATTTTAACAGTTCCTCCTGATGATCCTGTGATTATTGGAGCTCCAGTGGTGAGCCTGCGTGCCGGAGACTCGCTGAACCTCACCTGCCACGCCGACAACGCCAAACCAGCCGCCTCCATCATCTGGATCCGTAACGGAGAGGTGCTAAATGGTGCGGCGTACACCAAGGTACGGCTGTCCACTGTTCTGTCACTCACTGTACGCAAACAGCACACAAGATTAAACTTGTGTCTCAAACTTCTTATTCAATTCAAATGCATCTGGGACACTCAGAAATGTTGTCTTGAACATTTCGATTACAAAATCCCAACGCATCTTCAACGCCCAAAAATTCTGCCTCAAATATTTTTGATTCAATTCGAACATTCCAACACCTGAAAAATTCAAGTCTCACAACATTTCAGTTTTGATGTGAAAGAAAGCTGTCTTTAATATTTTGATTCTGTGATGCCCAGAAATGTCTATTGGGTTTTAGGAGACAGCCTGGGTAATTAATAATTGTTTTGGGCTACAGTTGATGTTTTTACTATTAACTTATATCCCTTTTCCCATCAAAAAAAGAGTCTCTCGTGATATCTTGCACTACGCTTGACTGCATGTCCTCAATTGCTTGACTCTGTCAAATTAATGACAAGCAAGAACAAATTTTTTTTAAATCCTTGGGGCAAAGTGGAGCAGTAAATGCTGTGCTTTAAATATGTCATAATGGAAAGACATTCCAGCAGTCCTATAAATGTGCTCCCCAGCAATTTGCTCAGTTTGTCAGCTTTGGGAAGGAAAATTGAGAAAGAGGAAATGTGTTTAAAGCAGCTCGTACCGTGATTGGAGAGTGTAATGTGCTCATTTTGAGTAAGCCGGTCCCCTCAGCACCCACCGAAGAGAGTCCCTTCATTAATTAACCGGCCTGATTTAGACACAAGCAAGCCAGGCAGGTTACTTGCTTTCAAATCTCCTCTGCACTTGGGAGACTCTTTAAACGCTTCTGAAATTATCAAGTAGCTCCATGAGACGGATAAAGAAAGCTATTCGCATTTTGAAAGTCACGCAAGTACACGCTAGACATTAGAAGAAAGATCTCTTGATTAAATACAATCCAGTGTGTCGCAAACACTGTTGGTTTGGGTTTGGAAAACTTGATTTTTCTGCCTAAAACCATAGCTGAAAATACTGAATGTTTAATGACTAGGGAACCTTTTTTCATCATATAACAATCGCCTTTTAGAAAAATGTCAGATGATAAAGGCTCAAGAGATTTGAATTTTTCATTTTCTCATTTTTGAAGTTTTTCTCTAAGTCTTTATTGCGTTATTTGATTAATTCTTTCAGAGAATCTGTTATAGCTGCGAGGCCGAGGGGTGTTTTAAATGAAGTCAATATCCTTCAAATATCTGTACCAATTTTTTAATAATCTTTCTTGAATAAACACTTTCTCAACAAAAGCGTGAATATCAAAGCGCAGAGGTGCAGGTAATATCACCATGAATAAGATACAGTATGAAATGAGCAACCTCTGCCGTGTCACAACATTGAAATTTATACCCTTTGTGATACTCTTAATACAGATTTCAGTACAGCAATAACTGATTAAAAGTGAAAGTTTTGGCTGTGGCTATACATGACAACACGCACTGATTTGTGCTCAAGACTCGAGGGTTGTTGAGTAGATGTTTGTTCATATCACGCTGCTTCAGAGACCTCCAACAGAGACGAGCTGATTGCAAAGTCTGTAGTTTGTTTTTGACCTATAGTCAAGAGTAAGCCAGACAAATGTTTGAAACATAAGAGATGTATTAGGAATGTATTATTTATTAGCTCTTGCCAATAATTCATAATGACCGGGGCTGTCAAGTCTTTCGAAGCTTGAGTCTGTGTGTAACAAGCTACTTAATGAGCTGCTTTACAAGCCAAGTAACAATCTTCATGAGGGACGAATGAGGGTGAGTAAATAATAACAAAACTAACAATTAGTGTTAATGTTTTTATGTAACGAACTACATAATAAATCTTGAAAAATGTCGACAGTTGTGTTTCATGATGGAATTAACTTTTGTGTGACCGCTAATGTTGCCGGTCATCTGTGGAGTGTCGACCCCCAACACTTCAGTGCTCATGGATGCTGTTTTTTGTGCAGACGCTGTTGAGAGACGGAAGAAGAGAAAGCACGGTCAGCACCCTCCACATCTCCGCGTCTAACATACAGAGCGGACAACAAATCAGCTGTCGCGCCTCCAACAAAGCAGCGCCCAACGGCAAGGAGGCCACAGTCACCATCGACATTCAGCGTGAGTCTCCACACCATCCACTGCACTTCTGCTCAAACATCATTAGTGCCAAACACGCGTTTGCTTCCAAATCCTGCGACCTGCATTCTGTTCTGAGCAGTTCTCGTGTTTTTCTGTCTGTGTGGATAAATTATTCACACATGAAAATCCGCTATGTGCCGTCCTATTTTCTTTATCCAAACAGCCGTTGTGTGTGCATGCAGTCTGATGTCTGAGCACATGTCGTATTCTACTGCGCAGACACACAAGACTTGACACAATTTTTGTTTTTCTTTTGTTTTTCGCTTTTTTGTGTCTTGGAGAAGCAGTTGTAAAATCCGTAAGTGACAGTTGTGCACGGTGTACAGGGACGTTTCTAAGAACGAAATGGGTTATCTTAGATGGCTATTAAACATTCGAAGAATGTTGGCACAGCCCTTGCTTGGTAAACAGCAAGTTTATTTTTATTTATTGCAGTCATGAGCCTGAAGAATTCAGCTGTCAAAATGTATCTAAAAGCGCTAACATGAAAAGCCTCAACTAATTCGGTGTGAAGATTAGAACGTTTGATGAAATATTTCTGACAACATATACATTGGGAACAAAGGCCTTCTTTCAACTCATTCATGTGTTGAAAGATATTAAGTCTGACTAATAAAGCAGAAAATACATAATATTGTAAGATTCTACATTCTGACAGCTTCTTTCTTCCTGTTCGTAGATTCTGTGTTATTGTCTGGAAGGAATGTATCTCGACACAATAGACCCAAATGCAAAAATCAAAGCGTAAACGGAAAAACGTTGGTCTGTTTTTGCTCCGCTGGACTGCCCAAATCCTTTTGTCATGCAAAACGAAACAAAAAGAGTTTTACTGTGAGCTGTTAGAGTGTTTTACTGTTAGAGTTTTTATTTCTGCCCATAATTCCATAGACATCTCAGATTGGTCCGTTTAAATGTTGCATAGCTGTAAATGAACATTTTCATTCATTTAATTTATTAATTTAAAAGTAAAATCAGCCATATTTGTTTTCATTCACATGCATTTTTTTATTATATCTGCTCTTCTGTTTGTAAGTCAATGAAATTGCCATGAATAAGCAAATTGGTGCTGTCAGGTTTCATTTAGCTCAAGATTTAGAGTGGCAGCAAATGGCCTGCTTGAACTTCTCTTTAGCCATCCCCATCAGAATAATTTACACCGGGTGTGTACACATCTAACCTGAGCTCTGTGTTCACAGTCATTTGAGACATGGCAGGTCTAATGCAAGGAAACGGTTCAGTGTTGTGGAGACCCTGCTGCAGGCCACACACTACAGGAACATGTGCCGGGTAAATAAGTGATGAATGAGAGCACAAAGGTGGTAGAACCTTTGGGTCCACCGGGATCTCAGCCGGCACTAGAGACGCTTATATATTGATGTCGGGCAGCTGTTGGGTTTAGGTGCTGTGATGAAATGTGGTTTGTGGCAGTCCTGCATTTCCGTAGTACACAAGTGACGAATGCACTAAAGTCCATAAAATAAATATTAAAATTGAACTATTAAAATTGTTTTAACTATTTTAAGTTATGAATTTCTACTTTAATATTTTCTTTATTGTTCAGGTACTTAAAACTTAAAAGTTTTCAAATATGAACATTGGCCATAAGTAATTAGTAACTAGTAAATTAGTTAAATGATGCCACTCATCTGTCCACAGTACAGCCTGAACGTAAAGTCGCTTATACATATGGACAGTCACGGTACGTCTCCAGATTTCAGTCAAACGTTTGGACGCGTTACTGCTTGGTGAGAACACCGCAGTTGTCACAACACGTAAGAAGCAGAGAAAATAGCGAGACGTGGTGTGTTAAATTTAGGTTCTGCACCTGCCAAGATGTGTAATCATTTGTGTCATCGTGTGTACCGAACTAAAAACCCGTTTAGATCCGTATGAATTCGCATTCCATTCCAGATCTAGAGGACATCTAGACATACACTAGCACACCTGTCACAAAGTCTTATTCTGCGTTTCAGAGCTTGTTTTAAGAATACACTCATTATATCTTCATATTTACATGCTGTTTTTTCATTTATTCTTCTCTGTAGGTAACTGCCGTACAACTGCAGTTATAAAACCTGCAGACTTGATCAAATACACTGGCTTGAAAGAGCTGGATGAGTTTATCACCGAGAGAATGTTTTAATTCTTAAGATTTCATTTCCTCTGAAGTTTTTGCATTGTGCCTAAAGTATAAAGCACTGATCTGAGGTCATATGAGTCACTCCTGACCTAAATAGTGTGTTGCTTTTCATTACTAGCTTCTCTGGCCCTTCTCGTCACACTAGACAGGAAACATTTATTCCTAATCATTTATAAGCTTATGCTGGGTAAGTGGTGGCCTGTTTATTAGGACTCCTTTAAACCATATTTCACGCCCACTGTGAGTTTCTCATCTGTTGTGACTCGTCTGTCGCTCCATCGACTGCTGTATGGCCACACGGCTGCCTTTAAATACTTTGTTTATTTTCTGCATAGTCTATGTTACAATATACCATTATCAGGTGAATACTCTTAAAGTGTCACTTTTGTGTATAGCAAAGTGTTGGCAGAGCGTTAATTTGGAGTCCGAGGTAATCGCTTTGCGAGTTTGTAGTTTCTGCACACACTGTTAAACACGAGAGCTGCTTTTTTAATGTGATTTAGTGGTTGTCATATTGCAGTTTAAATAAAGTTACACAGCTCTGGTTTAAAACTGTACTGGAACACTTAACTTTATTGCAATTAACATTTTAGAGCCTGAAGATGTTGACCTTTACTTTTAAAATCATTTAATGAAATCAAATGCCATTTCAGCTCACAGAAAAAATGAACCTGTGCAGACTAACAAAAATTAAACATTCAGCTGGTGAGTAGCTGTGCTGATCTGCCTGGTATAACCAGCACTAAACCAGCAGAAGTCAACCTGGTCCACCGTGGAAAAACTAGTCTGGTCCTAGCTAATCTTTTTACCAGGGAAGCTGTGCGGCTGTAGTTGCAGTTGTAGATGCAGTTCTTTAATCTGTTCGGCCTCAAGCAGATGATCTTTCAGTGTGTGGTGTGCTGGAGTTAAGGGTTTGTATCTCAACCGCAGTTCCTCATTGATATGGTGCTTTTTAATTAGTCTGACGCGCTCTGAGACTTCTGTCCTAGATTCCTTTGATTATTTCCATGGAAGCGTACTTTCAAAAAATGATTCTGATGGTGAGTACTGACAATTTGAGAAGTTTCCTGGTGGTTCCTTCTCACGCAACACCATCGGACTTCAAAATACGCACATTAATCTAAGATGTGTTGACATTTCTACTTCTTCTGTTCACATGTTCTCGCTTTAAAGGTCATCACTGCTTCTAAACCATGTACAGTAATTAAAAGTTCCCCATTAAACAACACGTTTCATCTTTCATAAAAGCGTTCTAAAGCCCACATCAGTCTCCTGCACTCTTTATTTACGCTTCTTTCGTTACTCTCCCTTCTTAAATATTTATCAAACAGTTGTCTAATATTGTTCACAGCGAGGGCCACCCACACCCGGACCCCGAAAGCGGCCATACTGCCATCACCACCTGACCCTTTGCTCGAACGTGGCGTGACGATCTTTCATGCTGTTAGCTTCTGGGCCTCGCCGTAGCGGTTCGTTTAAGAATTGGTACCCAGGGGGGAAGAGTGGCTCTCCGCTTCTGGCAGTAATTGCCTTGTAAATAAGAGCACGATTAAAACAATGCTGTTTGTTAGAATAATTAATGACCACATGCACACATAGAGGTGCGTCTGGGGGCCTCTCGTGAGCTCCTGTCGGCGAGCACGCTCACTCCACACAAAGGAAACTGACAAGAGGTGCTTCATCAAGCTCAAGAAAACACTCACATGTGTCCCCATGAGTCCTCTCTCTCCGAAATAGATGCATGCCTCTACATTTAGAAGACATGTGTTGTAGGTTCGTATTTTAGATGCATATTTCTGTGTGATTTCATGATTTTGAGTGTTTTTGCATGTGTTTATTAAGTGAACCGCTCTCACAGTGATATTACAGGCCTGCACAAACATCATTTAAAATGAATGACCACAAATCAGTGTTGATTCTGTACCATCAGAGACTGGTTTGTTTTTACTGGCGTCCACACAGCTTAGTTTCACGTTTAACCGTTTATGTTTTATTGTTGTTATTGTTTCTTTTACTAATACATTCGAACCTGCCAATATTTCTGTGCACTTCAGAAAGCCTGCAGGTTAGTTTTAAATGACTAGTCCCACACCATAAGGCATTATGAATGAAACATCTGTCTTAGGTACAAATACATTTGGCGAGTGTCGGGAGCCGACTGCTAATGAGAAATCAGACCCAGCGCTGTGTCTGGGCTTTCCAGAGACCTCTAATCACATTCAGACCAGTGGGAGCTGACAGATCTGTCCACTGGGCTTTGACAGGACTGGGGCAGATTGTGGAAGCTTCTCATATTAAAGTTTGAGGTTTTGGGGGGGAAACAGCAGGATGGAACCAGTGCTGTCTGAAATTGCTGTGATTTTGTTGGTATGGTGCTGATGTTTTTTCTGCTGGTCTAGTTAATGTCCAACATGCCCCGTGTCCACACAAACACACGCCACAATCGTGCTTTCAGAGGCTGTTTCTCGGGCTCCAAGCGTGTCACTTCCTGTCTGTCTGCTGTCACATTCTGTCTTTCGGCTGTCAGTCCTGTTGGTCGGTTTGGGTTTATATAATTGGAGAACAGAGTACAAAGCAACAGAAACTGTTTGCATCTCTCTTTAGATAACAAACATCTTCATTATCATTTTTGTGCTCAACTGCATTAAAACCAAATTAATTGCAAACTTTCTTCAAAAAGGGATTCTGGTGCCACATTAAACTTGCCTAAATAAAATGTAATTGTCTTTGAAATGGCTCAATAAAAGGTCTGGGGGTAAATATCGCTTTTGCCTGATGTGAATTTGGCCGCTGTTTGTTTAATTCGAGCAATCAATCTTTTTCAGCAAAAACTCTCTTTAATCACGCTCATTTTAAAACTTGTTTAAATTCTAATTCAGCAATTAGAAGGCGAGTTACAGCTCCAATTAATCTTAACGCAAAGTAGCTCCCATTACTGGAAAAAAGAATAATCAAGTTATTTTTAGTTTGTTCTTTAATCTGCAATTAATCTTTCTGACGAGTGTTTATTAATGAGTGTTTTGAGACGCTGAAGATGAAGTTGACTGGCCTCTCTGTTCCCTCAGATTTCCCGCTGGTGAACCTCTCAGTGGAGCCGCAGCCGGTTCTGGAAGGCAATCTGGTCAAGTTTCACTGTGCTGCTAAAGCAAATCCTCCCGTCACTCGTTACAGGTAACAGATATTACACACACAAACACACGAGCCACAGTAATTGTTTTCCAGTGTCTTCTGCTTTCTCACATGCAATTATATATACAGGTGCTTTTGTGCACTACAAAGAGACTTCATGAATTTCACATGTGAACCCATGTTTGTCATGTATGCATGTATAAGAGTTACACTCATGTGACACTCATAAGTAAACTAGAACACATTACAAGAGCATTTGAGACACATGCTGGGAAATAATCTGATTTTAAATTTAAATTAAAAAATTAGGCATTTGAATATGAATTGTTTTTTTAAAGGTTACGTTAAAGTGTTTTAATATTATATTTTGCTGTTGATAAATAGTTTATGTATTGATTTGGAGATCAAGACTGTAAGAAATGTATTCACAATATTACGATTCAAAATGATTTGTTTTGTGACTGTAACAAACAGCAAGCCGTGGATTCACGTCGACTGCGCTTGTAAGAGCCGTGTGCTGGAAGGATCTGTCCTGTCGCTTTCCACCGCTGATGAGTCCCACAACAACCACTTAAAAACATTACAGCTAAAAAATTCCAGTGCCAGATCACCACTCATTACGATGAAATCTCCTGCTGGAATCAGAGATGCCTTCTTTGTGTTAGATACATTCTGGTCTGCAGGCCGTTTTATCAACATTTTATCTTCACCATTATCGTCTTAGTTTCTGCATGTTCTTCATGATCTTTCTCGTGAGGAGCTCACGGTAAAGCCAAACACACCGTATCGTGTAACATCCATTCGCTCTAGTTTTTAATCATCGTGGAGTGAGAAATCCCTCACCTGCCACCTCATCCGAGTTTCATACATTATTCATACAGCACATGTCTAAAGAAGAGCAGACTGACACACACCAGATCCTTCCGTCCGTGTCCTCATCTCACCAAAGAACACTGTGTATCTTCAATCCCTGACCCGCTACAGCAGGCTTCAGATGTGTCCCGTACCGCGGGTCCAACCCTCAGCCAAAAGTCATGTCAGGAAATCATCAGTCAAGTGCAAGGAATCGCAACAAATCGACACGCAGATTTGCTTCTCACGGCATCTGAATTCACACCACAGGAACACAGAAGCCCAACTAATTACAAAGAAAGTCATTACTGATCGCGAGAGATTTCCTGTGGGCATTACACCGTCCCTGCCAGAGGATTAGAATTGCCTCACTAGAAAGAGGAAGATTATTTTCACTAGCCAATATTTTATTCGTGTTCATTTTGTTTACATAAATATGGAAATTAATTTAACTATGTTGTTGGTGTTTTTAGGGGGTTTTGTAAGTGCAAAATGTAGCATCTCTTGTTGGAGGCGTCCGGTCCAGGCGCTGGGAGGAATGAAACCCATCGCTGTTCTCCCGCGGCATTTGAAATGAGATTAGTGAAGCTGTAAATTAATTAGCCTTTATGTTCGGTGGTCATGATGGCTGTTTAAGACCTTGAGTATTTTTCATTCAAAGCCTTTCATGATTTTGCTAAGCTGTTTTCTGTCTAATGGAATCTGAGTGAGGTGATCTCTCAGAGAGCTCACAGCTTTATGTTATTAAGTCATTTAATCGTTATAGATTTTTTTAATGGCCGGTACAGTATACAGATGGGTGGCTGATAATGCAGATGGTATTATAATGCTGATATGCAGCGGGGTTCAAATGTCTGAGTTCACACTGAAAACCTAGAATTCACATTCTAATCTGAATTGTACTTGTGAATAAGAAATGTTTAATGTCGTTTTAGTTTTAACCTAAATTAGAAATACTTAAGATTCTACCTCATGAAATTGACTGTTAACTTTGTTCAAAGGGTTTGAAAAAAGGTGAAATAACAATCAATCGTCAGGTTTTGTTCACACTTTGTCTATGTGCAAACTGCTATTAAAGCAACAGGTGAAATATTAAGCACTGTTAAATTTATTTTTAATTCTCATTTGAATTTTTGACTGTAGTTGTTATGCAAAAAATGCATTAATTTACACATTTCAGCATGTGGACTTTTGAACCCTGTTGTATACATATGATGAACTATTTAGTATATATTATCATATACAGTATGTGAATAATATATACGCTAATACAGTTTAAATATAGCGAATAAGATGTATACGCTGATTCTATTATTACACTCCGTATAGATATGTGATGTGGAGCATTGTGTTTGTCACAGAGAGGCAGCAAAAATGTTTTTTGATCTGTGAAAAATTCATACTGACAGAGAAATCACAAAGACTTCCAGTCTTTCTTTTTGTAAGGTCTCGGCCTTTTAATTTGGGCTAAACCTAGATCTCGTTCCACCAAAATATCTCCCTGAAATGTGAAGCCATCACAGAGTTCAAGAGAAGCTCCAGCACTCCAATAATAAGCCGACCGTGCTGTAGAAGAGAAGAGTGTTTTTCATGGTAAAAGAGAGCCGGAATGTCTCCAGTAATCCCGGCAGTGAATGTTTGTTTTCTTCTTGAACTCAAAGAACAGAAAAGTGGGGCGTGAATAGATGGAAACAGACAATCTCTCCCTCCAGGGGCTTTCTGTCAGCGCTGGTGCTGGAGTCTTTGTTCTGGTGTAGGCGATTTGTCTTGTCTTATCCTCATTTGTCACCTCTGAAGTGTCTAATGGAAGTCGCACTGTTGGGCGTGTCGAACATGATTTGGGGTGTGTGGGTTTGCGGCTGGGCATGGATGGACATGGGCGTCCACGCGGCTGATTGCTTGTTTTGCGGAGACGATTCGTACCACCCAGAGGTTTAATTCGAACTGCGGCCGATCAGATTCAGCCCTCCCGCAGCATCTTAAGACGACAAACAATTGTTTCCACGGGTGTTGTGTCGCCTTACACCTTCAAAGGATTTTGCTGCGTGTGTTTGTTTGTGTGTGCGTTTACACCATTGCCACTGAATAATGCAAAACAAGTAGAATATACAACAGACTCGTGGATTTGATCTGTTTGTATTGCAAAGCCAGAGAGAGGTTTGATCACACACAATGACTCAAAGTTTGCGTTTGTCTTTCTGCTGGGCTTTGAATGACGTCCACTATTTTTGAGGTTTTGTTTGTGTTTACTGTGTTTTGTTTTATCTTTAAAGAGATAAAGTTGTGACAGCTCTATAACGCAACATTTTCTGTCTCTGAATATGTCAAAACAGCCCCTCTACATCCTTATCAAAGCCCGGATAACAATATTAGGTTAACAGTTGTTAGGGTACAAGTACAATTAAGTAAAAAAAAGTTTAAAAAGATGCTTTGAATGTTCTTGGAATGTTCTCAATTCTGTTTAAAAATGTTCCACTAACAAGTTAAGAATAAAGTTTTTAAGATATATATGATATACACTTACTGGAAAAACAGTTCTTGATAATTTTGAGAACTTTGAGAGAACAATAGCCAACGTTCTGAGAACGTTCTCTGTTAGCTGGGTCCCTGACAGGGGATGCTGTAATTTCTCAGACTGCTCTGGGTCTTGATTAAATTAAACTAAAGCAGTTAATCACTTAAATGTGAAAGATCCATGAAAATTGTTCGTAGCGTTTTCCCATTTTAGCCCCAAATACAGGATTAAAATAATTTCATAAACAGCTTACACTGACTGTTGGCACCATTTGGAATTTGTGAAATTGAATTTTACTAACAGGATGTAATAAAGCCCATTTCTGCGTTCATCTGAATCTGTGATGAGGTGGCAAAGACCTGCTGTGATCTTGAGTAATCTCTTCATTATAGTCGTGTTTGATGGCTAATCGATTGCTGCTGGATTAGCCACACGGTTACACATCCGTACGTTTGAATGAAATGGTGATCAGTCCCTCAGCACACACAGAAAATGAGGTTTTTCTTTTCTTTTGGATTTCTTTGTCATTCTCGCTTGTTTTTTGAGCTTGGTCAGACTTTCTCCAGAGATTGACAGGTGAAGTCATGAAATATGTTCTGTGTGAATCTCTGTCTGTGTGTGGAGTTCACACAGAGACCTCTTTTCCCCCCCAAAAAAACAAGTGCAGAGGTTTTCAAAGGTTTGATGTTTTTAGTTTTAATGTGATTTTATTTGTGGTAAGTTATATATCTGACATGTTGCAAGCAACACAGGTTTGAGTCTGACTCGCGTCATTACCCTATTCTGCCCCTCTTCTTGTTTCTCTCATCATTACCCTTTCTCTCTACACCATTACTGCCAATAAAAGTGGTAAAAATACAATAAAAAACTTGCTATGTAACAATACACACTGTTGCATGACCCATACGTTCATTAACAGAATTCAAGACTTCTCAAATGCAAACAAAAGTCCATCTGTTACACGCGTGATCTTCCCATGTGAGCAGTTCTGTCCACCTTATACCTTCACATTATACTGTAATGACTTCAGCATCAAAGCGTGCCAACGACAGAGACGGCTTGTAAAACCCTCGTAATGTTTCTTGTTACTCTTCTGATGAAGAAGACGAGATCTGCCGACAGCACAAATAAAAAACAAAGCAAAACAAGCCGTGTCCAGAATATTACCTTAGAAACTCCACAGGAGGCTTTTGTTGTTCAACTGTACCATGCAAATAAGACAATCTTGGTCATTTGCTTGTAAAAAAAAATAGCTTGAAGCCTTTGATCTCTGCAGATGAAAAAAAGTGTTGCCAGCGTCCATCAGTCGTTTATTTTTACCTCTGATTTTGTTTTGATGGATCATTAGATGGGCAAAAGGAGGCAGTATAATCACTGAGGCAACAGCGGACACGTATGAGGTTCTGGTGGATCATTCATTCTTCACTGAGCCTGTGTCCTGTGAGGTCACCAACGCTCTGGGCAGCACCAACATCAGCCGCAACGTGGACGTTTACTGTGAGTTTACTTTGTCCGTATCACTCGTGGATTATATTTTAAATCTTTTTAAGCCACATGATACTATAGTTTAGTGTGAGGAATTATTCAATTAATTTCTTTCTCTCCACTTAAGTCACAATAGTCATCTGTAATGTACTGTATAATTTTCATAAACTAATATACAGATATCTGCACTGGTGTTTTGTGTTTTTGAATATAAGAAAATATGTGTTACAGCCACATATAGTGTTACAGCCAAACAATTGATTAACAAATGAAAACAAAACAGCTGAATTTACCTTTTAAAATATGACAAAATATGCTAGTAACATGAATGTTCACAATTTTGTGTGGCAGTTGGGCCACGTCTGGCCGCAGACCCTCAGAGCTTACAGGTGGACCGCGGTTCTGACGCCGTGTTCGGCTGCGCTTGGATTGGAAACCCTTCACTCACCATAGTCTGGATGAAGAGAGGCCACGGAGTCGTACGTATCGTGTCTTTCACTGCTGTACACGTATCTGATCAACTAGAGTTTGATTAAAACCTCCATCTGGCCATGATAAGCACAAGACAGAACTGAAGATAGCAGCTGTGAGGTTGAGTTTCAGGGGTAATGACCCTCACTGGAGCACATTGTGTTTGTACGAGTCGTCATCTGTTAGGATCTCGCAACTCACCAAAAATGTTGAGCTGAAGTCGAAACTCAGAGAAAAAAATGTATTTGTGCTTATCTGCATCTCACTATAATGATGGTTAATTATAGATGCTGTTGTGCTTCGTACGTTTTCTCCAAAAAGAAAAAGAGACCAGAAAAAACTTTTTAATGATGTCTACAAAGTTTGCGCAGACTAGCGTTGCACTTTTTTAAACATCCGTTACCTTGCAGGTGCTTAGCAACGAAAACACCCTAACGTTGAAGTCGGTGAGACAGGAGGATGCTGGGAAATACGTCTGTCGGGCGGTGGTGCCGCGGGTCGGAGTGGGTGAGAAGGAGGTCACTCTGACCGTCAATGGTAAACACTTAAAATGCTTTTGTTTATATTCCATCTGTTGATCTGGACTCAATGAAATTCTCATTTGCTTTGGGTTTTGATTGCCTTGAATCACAAGAGCTGGAGGAGCCTCTAGTACGTGGGTCAAACCATGTTTGGCTCTGGCTAGAGGGGATGTTTTCTATGCTGTTTAGCTTTGCAATAACTGAGAAATACTCTATGACCCTCAGAGATATGAGCGGAGTAATCAGAAGAGATGATCTCCAATCGCTCTCTTCATTTCTTCTCACCCGTCAATAAACGACAGGCTCTGGGGCACATGCAGGCCTCTGATTGGCTTTAAGGACTCAGAAAACCGGGTTTTCAGAATCAATAGAAGCATATTGATTAACCTCACACTTCAAGAAATGCTTCACCCTGAAATACAATAAAAAAATTCATAGTACGTTCTGTGGGCCTGAAATACTTCACTAACAAACACCATATACATACATATATATTTTGTTGTTGTTTGGCTATGTCTTGCTGCAGGCATCATTTTATTGGTTATCCTCCCTCTCTTTCTCTCCAGAGTAGCTCATGAAAAAGTGTTATGGGTCCTTGTATGGTATATCCATTTGTTTTGATGGCAACGTTTCACTCCTCAGGGCTTTGCAATAACGCTGGCCAGCTCCTGTGAGGCAGTAAGCCTGTTTAATGCTCTATGAATTCTTAATCATTGCTGTTTTTCCTCTTGTGTTGTTTGAAAGTCTAGATCTGAGACGGGTTCGTGTGTGACTCTGGGTCTCCTGTAGTCATTACGTCCAATTCTGCCTTCATGAAATTATCTACCCCAAAATTCAAATGATCATTTACTCACACTTGTGTTGCTTCAGAACCAGAAGTCTGTCTATCTTCAGCAGACTATAGAAGATGTTCTGGAGCGCAGAAGATCTTCACCCTGTTCCATTGATCAGGAACTATGAAGCTATGAAAATGACAGAAAATCATAGAATGCTATGACTCATGTACTGTATTGCAAGCCTTCTCAAGTCATGCCAGAACTTTGAGGAACTGACCAGAACATATTTTTTTCACTGATCAATTTTTTCTTTAATGTACTGTAAGTTATCATATAGCTTCAGGAGACCTCAGGAATACACATATGATGTTGTATGAGCTGCTTCTGTGACACTTTTGTGGTGTTTTTTTGTCTTAATAATGTTCATTCATGCTTTTTATTGTGTGTGAAAGAACTACAGGAACCTTCACATAACATTTAGAACTGTTTGGAACACCATGAGGGTGCATAAATGATTTTTAATTATTTTTACTGAAGTGTTCCTTAGAAAAAGTCTACTGTATGCTAATAAACAGAGGGCTTGGAGACGCATTAGTGCTCAAATATTAAAAATTAGACAGATTAGGCTGGTGATAAATGGGAAATACGATTACTGATAAAATAGCTCATTAATGAATAACCACATTAGCGTCCATTAGGCTGCTGGAACGTCTCTCTTCCAAAACGCAGATGATTTTGTTTCTTGGATAACACGGGCCCTAAAGACATGCATGAATAAGCCGCCTCACGGAAACCAATCGATATCTCCCCAGTCTTGTAGCTGCTCCTGACCCTCATCTGAGTGAAAGTGTTTTCAGGTCCCCACTTTCTGCACCCCTATATTCAAAAACCCAGTGAAATGAAACCGTTCTGATGAATCACAATATATAAGCAGGCCTCCTTTCCCATCCTCTGTGCAAAATGATCTGACTCTCCAGTGCGTCCTCGGGAACGAGGCACCGGGTGAGACGTGCGTCTGCTTTCTTCCTCACGCAGTTCAGTCTTCACATCCAGGTCTCTCTCCTCCCGCTTCCTGTCTGAGCCCGTGAGATAAAGCTTAATTACAGCCCTCATTTAAAGTCATGATCCACTGTCAGATTTGTTTGCTGCACCCGGAGGACGCAGTCTGAACAGACCGGATCAAGCCCCGCCCCTCCGCCCGACCGCAGCTTTTGAGCGTGTGGGTGATTAAGAGGGTGGCGGGAAAAGCGAAAGCATTGTCTTCCGCTCTCCGGAGAGACGGATCTGCGGCGCGTACAGAAGATTCCTGCTTACTGCTGGGATGTCTAACTGATGGGATGGTACTCGCGCTTAGAGACCTCCAAATTCCAATTAAAACGAAAATCTGTTTTTGTATAAAGACAGATAATGAACTGCAATCTGCTGCAGTAGGAAAACTGGAAAAGTTATTATTGTGTTTATTATGATTTTATCTGTCTCCTCTTTTTTTCTGTTAGCCTTATTTATGAAATTATGAAGTTGACTCATTATTCCCACTTTGTTTATGCGTGTTGAATTAGTAGCTGTTGAAAACGTTGATTTGTGTGCTGCTGAGTCGAACCGTCACAGCTGTGCTAGTGTGACACTATTATCTGAAATAACATCATGACATGTTGTGAATTAATTAAATATACAATATGATTCATAATCATCATAATAATGATTCACAATTCACTCAAACAACCGTCAATAATAATGTAGTGTTTTATATGTAGTGTTTATATTGTAAATGCAAAGTGAACTGAATTCTTTATCACTCCATTTATTTTTGGCTCAAATGTAAGCGGTCTGAAATTTACTCTCAAAACTCTTTAAGAGCAACCGTTTCTACTGGCAACAGAGCAAAACACGACTTGAAGTATGGAAACAAAAGACGTTGCTTGCGATTTTGTGTTTTTTGTTCACTGTTCAGCATAAGAGCTGCTGTGATTTATTCTTTTAGTCATTTCTAAGCAGCATCCAATAGCAGTTAAAAATCTGTCAAAATATTTGCAATATGATTATTTTTTGCCCGTATCCTGCTGCCCCAATGTCAAATCTTTGAAAGCCTGTCGTGTGACATAATGACGCAGACTCTCGGATAGGAAATAATCAAAAAGCGATGGTGGAAATGAAAACAGTAGCTTCATGTCCTGTAGCCTTTTGTTCTCGGGCAGGATATGTGTAGAGGAGGCCAGTAAGGCAGGAAGTTTCAGAATGTGTTGTTGTTTCAGGACCTCCAACCATCTCCAGCACACAGACCCAGCAGGCTCTGTACGGGGGGAGGGGCCAGGTCAAGTGTTTCATCCGCAGCACCCCTCCTCCAGACCGCATCGTAAGTCCCGTCTGTCTGTCTGTCTGTCTGTCTGTCTG
>JAZGTK010009936.1:0-16797 GCA_036877625.1 Ambastaia sidthimunki | reverse complement strand
AAATATATGTACATTAATCTAAAAGAAAGAGATCTTTTCTTTTTGACCTTTTTTCTTTTTGCCATTAATGATTTGTATTACATTTACTGTACGAAACAACAAGGAACAAAGGAACAAATCTGTGTAATCATGCGAAAATCAGCACGCATCAACACCAGTGTGCCTTTACAAAAAACACAAAAAAGGACAAAATGTAGGGAAAGCACCGTGCCACAAACGTTTTTTTGTAGCAAATTGGCCGGTTGGCAAAACAAACACTCGTGGCTCTTACCAGTCAATACTTTTTTCATCAGTGATGACGAGGTGTAGCACAAGAGTTTGCACGTAACACCGCGTGGATGCTTGCATCATATTTCACAACCGCCGCCGACACAGTGTGTGCAGACAGTCAGTCAGTCAGGCTCGAGTCGAGTCTGCCCGGCTTCATGTGAGGTAGCGAGTAATTTAGCGGAGGTCTCATTATTTGAGACATTTAAATACGGAGGCATTGTGGTGGCGCAGAATAAATTGTCTTAGATGCCGCGGGTAACTTTCACAAATAAGGATTGTGAGGCATTAAAAAACGACGTTATTAAAAACTGAGGCAGTGTCATAAGCCGTTCCCCTGCGTTTCCCCCGGTAACTTTGTCCAACCTAGAATATTATTTTATGAGACCCATTTCCCATGATCCCCCAGGCGTCTTTGTGAAGGACTTGACTGCGCTGTTTTGCAAGATAACTGTGAGAGTTTTCTCCCTACAGCTGGACTGAACTAAACTGCCTCTTTACCCCTATTCAATAGAAAACTCACTCTTTTAATCCTACTCTATTTCTCTCTCTCCCTCCCTCTCTCTTTTTTTTGTTGAGTATTTGAATTTTAATGAGCTTTTCACCTTTTAAGCAGATGGCTCAGGCTGGATTTCTCCATGGAAGTGGGGTGAGATCTCTGTCACGTCTTGCACAATTTGTTTCAACTACCAGAGTCCTTCAGGGGGTTTTAGGGTTTTCAGTCAGTAATGTGATGTTTCACTCTGTGTGGCGTAGGCTTCCCTAATGAAATCAGCTAAAGGAAAAACAATCTCTCTGGAGGCTCGGAGATGAGCGGTATCACAATCACTACAGGACGCCCAGAGTCCTACCGCGGTAAATGAGCGTATGCGACTCCTTTTTGTCTAAAACTCTGCATGCCGTGTGTGCGTGTTTTTTCTTTTTGCGTGTATGTGCAAGTGTGTGTCCGAATTAGAACGTGTGCCTGTGCGCATCTTCACTTAGTGTCACCGATCGCACAACTCGTACGAGAACCTCTTCAGAACTTTTCTTACAGGCGATAGTTTGACCTACCTGCCAGGCCACCTTCTTGCTTAGGGCAAATTCCTTTTGGGGGCGTCAACAATCTCTCGTCCTCTTCTTCTGGTGTCACCTGGATTCCAATTTCGACCGGTTCCACCACTTTCCTCAGCTCTGCGCGTGGTGGCGAGGGGCTGTTGCGGTCCGCCATCTTGTCGTAGCAGCCGTGGTTGGCCGTCAGAGACTGACACTGTTTTTTCTTGTGCTCGATGAAGAGCAGAATGTCCCCCAGTGGGAAGGTTAGTTGGCACTGGCCGCAGGTGAGGAGGTCATGGTCGCCCAGGCCGGGCGGCAGAGACCCGGGCATGCTGGGGTCCAGCAGCTGGTGAGTGTGCGAGTGAAGATCGGCCACGCCCAGCCCTGCATCCACATGCTCAGCTTCCGCTGTGAAAGAAATAAATGACAAAATTAAAATTGGCCCTATTTATTTCCTTCATCCTTTCTGTAATAAATTTTAATTTTTAATAAATCAACAATTAATAAATTTTTCTCTTCTGATTTCTGTAAACACATGGGGAAAGGAAAAGTAATCGTAATCAATATACTTACAATGTTTTTGTTTAACTTGTGCATATAACTTCTGTTCAATTTTACTTGATTTTCAAAGTTTAACTTCCAATTAAATTAAACGTGGTTGGAAAAGTGTAACGAATGTGCAGACATGGCCACAACTTTGATTTTACTCTTAAAGCAGAAATAAACTTTTTCACTTTCAGAGAGTTTACAGAAAAGCCTCACACATTTCATTCAATGATCCAAATCAATTTCCAATGGCTAAACTCAAGCCCCATCCAACAGAATATTTAGTTTCACTCAGGAAAAGTTAAATACATCATGAAGGTGGATTCGTCAGAAAATAATTTGCCACTGCATCTGTTCATCTTTAATTCCCCTGCCAGATGATTTAGAATGTATTATTACTAACTCAGGAATAAAAGTGACTGAAATACATCAGTGTGGAAAACTGAAATCAAGTATAGATGTCGTGGAACTTGAGACGAAATCACACATTCCGAAAAGTTCGGCTCAGGTTCTTTAACATTCCGCTTTTTGGCAGCTTACTTAAATAAAGGAAATGAATGCTGGGGCCCATTTTACAGTTCACCTATGTCCCCTGACAATCCCTCTAAACTTTAGGAGCAAAGAATAAAGGCAGACTTCAATTAAATCATCCCAGTGGCCACACACGCGGCACCTCTCCCTTTTCTGCGTGTCCTGTCCTGTACTCAGCCAACTTCTGATAAACATCCATACGTGAGGCCAGAGCCAACAGCAAGGCACTGTTATTAATATACAATACAGTACTTGTGAGGCAGAGAATGAGACAGCCAGACCTGAAAAAGAAAGACAGTGAGTGTGAAAGAAGAAAAAAGGAGGAAGGGGAGCAAGGTCTCAGTTTTGGCTGTGAGAAATATTTGCACAACCACAAGAGCACGAGGTCCTGTAGATCTTCTGGTTGATTCTGTCACCTATATAAACAACAAGGAGCGACAGGCTCTGCAAACCACAGCGTACGCCGGACGCCCTCGGCCCCTCTGCCTCCATTTTGAAATTTCAGCCTCACCTTTCAACACTCGGCCACAATCGGCCCTTTGTAGCCCTGTGCAGAGTGCGAGAGCAGTTTTATCAAAGACAGTAGAGGCCCTTGACAAAGCCCTCTCGGGACCCCCTGACAGACAGCTCTGTTGATGTTGCATTTGACAGCTTATCCTTGCGCCATACTAATCATAAGATCTAGACAAACACCTCTCTGACTGCCACTTTACACTTCTCAGTTTCCTGTCAGTGCTTTCATGCTCTCCCTGCTCAACACGCTGCATGATTTGGGTGAAAGCAAAAAAAAACAAAAAAATGGGAAAAGAAAAAACACACTACCATAGCAACACATAAAACCACACAGAAGCAGGTGTGTATTTTTGGAGCACACATAAATGTGGTAGGACAATGACGAGATGAATTCTCAAATCATCAAAGACTGTTGAACAAACACAAGCTGTTTTTATGATGAAACAACAACCTTGTGGAACAATCTGACAGCCGACGTGACAAATTGGGATCTAATTGATAACTAGATTTTAATTTCTTAAAGTTAAACAGGGCACGAAACGCCCCAAGAACGAAATGCGTCACAACAGGCCCAAATTTTGCGAGAAAGGAGCGAGTCTGTGCTGCTCACCAGAACGGCGAGACAGGAGACAGACGCAGAGCGAGACTAAGATGAAAGAACGGACCACTCTGCTCACACAACGCAGGTAGCCCTGTTTACATCTCCCACAGGAACCGCCTAACCACTAATTTTCAATGATAAATTACAAGCAGCCTGCGTATCCATCTGCAATTTGTCCGCGGTCCAAATTATGAATGCGGACAGATTTGTAATGTCAAGTCCAGAATGTGAGATGAAAACGAAACTAACAGACCCTGTTATCCGTTTCAGAGGAATCATTATACAGTTAGAGCACTGTTAGACATGCATCCTGTTAAACAACCCTCGGTTTGCAATATATGCTAAATATTATATAATACATATGTATATATTTATTTATATGTACATATATATGCAGTATATGTATACACACACACATATATGTGATGCAATAAAATGAAGGAAATCACTAAAGATGACTAAGGTTCTTCCACACCCCCATCACCCAAAATAAATTGAGCCCCCCACTCATATATAGCAGTAGAGCAAAGACCCCCTCCGGGTAAAATCAGGCCATCTGTGCATTAAATTAGTCTGCAGTTCATCTATGTAAATAAACAGAGGAAGGCCTGCACAAACTTACAGACTGTGAACATCGACCTAATATGGCTATTATAGTTTACACTCATCTATTTCTATAAAAACATTATATTTATGTTAATTTGGATCATGGACATTTTTCAATAATATTTTGCAATATTGTTCACAGGTAAAGCTGTGTTACATTTATAATGTGAACATATACAGTATGTATATATATATATTCAAAAGGTTCAAAAGTTTGATATGGCTAATGAAAATGTGTCTATTTTCCATTCCTTTTTATATAATATTATTTATTTTTTATAGCATAACATATAGAGTGAAAAGTAAACATTTCATACTAAAATGTAAAGTTAGACGTTCAGAATTTAATTTTTTTTTAATATATAGTATTTTTTGCTTCTTGCATTATTTTTTGCATGAATTTGAGCTGCATGGGCTGCACAAGTTTGTGCAAAACCTGATGATGCATGTTATCCCAGCGTGATTTGAAAATGCTCCAAAAAACTAGAGCAAAAATATTCCTGCTTCATTTTACATCATTTTAAAAAATGGGAAATGCTTTTTCTCCAGGTTCTATAAAAAAAATTCATGTGCACATTTGGACCCCACTGTAAGTACAATTCTGTATAATTGGAGGAGGTTTTAGTGCAACTGTTTTACATGCATCAAATATATCTGCACCTGTGAGCACATGCACAAACGCTTATGCATTTGAAGCAATAAATTGAAATTGCTTGCAGGCATGTTCATAAGCAATAGGTGTGTATGTGTGTCAGTTTGTGTGTGTGTATGTGCATGTGTGTCATGCATTTGTGCATCCTGGGAAGCTGTGTGCAGAGGTGAACACACACACACACACACACACCACACACACACCACTACAGGAAGAGTAGTTCAATTTGAGTTATTTACAAGTTGAAAAACACAACAATAACCATATAGACTAACAGACTGGAGTAAAATCTAGCTGTAATTCCCCCGAGCGGGTAATATTTTATACAATAAAAAAGTTATAAGCCATTATAATCTCTCAGACTGCATAATGAAAGGTAAAAGTGAATCTGCAGCCTCTCTGTACTGTGTGAGAGAATTTGAGGTTCGCTGGTGGAAAGCGTTAGTTTAATGTGTCACAGGTCTGGCAGAGACCTGAATTAAAGTGACAGCAGACGAAAAACTAAAAGTGGTAAAGAACCAACGCAACTGAAAGTCTCTCTCTCTCTCTCTCTCTCTCTCTCCATCCACATCATTTGCTCAGTCTGTGCCAACCACAGGAAACACGCTGCTTGCAAGCAACGCCGCTAGTACGCACTTCAAAAGAAGGGACCCCCGAATGCACAAACACACGCGCACACACACACACACACACACACACACCAGGTGTTCATGTAAACACACGTCACATTCATGGACTCACCCTTGGGTCCGAATGAATCCACAGGGCAGTTTCAAACAACTGTCTGCTAGCCATGTAAAAAAATAAACTACCCAGTTAACAATTTTAGGTTGTAAGAATGTTGCATTAATGTTTTAATGAAGTATCAAAAAAACTTAGTTTTGTAGATGTTGCATTTACACTATTGCATTATTTAAACCTGTTTTAATTTTGTAACGTTTTTAAACGTTCCACCAGCTATCTAGGAATAACGTTTTACATATATGACATTTGTGACATATATATGATGATAATGTTAAAAAAAGTTCAATTAATGTTAGCCAACGCTGAGAACGTTCTCTGTTGGCTGGGTATGCAGGCCTGATCCAGCGGTGTGTGTTTCCTGCTGTAGGCAAACAGGTGAAGGTGTGTGATTCCTCACAGTCCCACACACACAGACACACAAAGACACACACTCTCATCCACCAGCGATAACAATGCTGTCACCATAGTAACATTACAGATCATGATTTCTTCTGATCCCTCAACAAATACTCCATATAATTCTATTAGGGCCAGTGAAATGTCAAATGTTGTTTGTCTTTATCAAGCACTCTCTGACAGCCAGAGGAAAAGATAGTGAGCAGGACAGTTAAGAAAGCCTAACAAAAATATATATTAATACAAAAGGATTATATACAGTAAAGTATGATTCACATAACATGCACAAAGCTAATTTTACCTATATTTCCTTTTTGGAACACAGAATTTCTAAAATGTAAATAAGGGGATTTTTTTTTGAAAGGAGCTTATTGACATCCCATAATTTGATATAATAACATTATAAAAATGAACCTGTTCTTGTTGTACGGTTCTCTAAAACGATAAAGCCGCCTCTCATTTACCTAAAAGGCTCCATGAGTCAGAATGCACACTAATAAGATTTCTGCAGAACAGAAAACTAAAAATAGATAAGGCTTCTAAAAATGAACGCGCCACAATTCATGTTTAAAAACCGTCTTGGATTTTTTTTCCAGCTCCCTTCTGGATTTACGCACCATTGTTGAGGGGCCCCTCTGACTCATACTTACGGAGTCGTTTTGTTTGTGAGTGGAGCAAAATTGCTGTTGACAGGTATTTGGCTGATCATGGTACAGCCCGGGTTTCCCTCCAAAAACACAAAGGTCTGTGTGTTATGTAACATAGCTTAAGCAGCCCCGCGTTAGCGTAGCTTTCATCCTGCGCGTGTGTTCGTGCTATCAGCCTGCGACCCGCCGTTACTTGGCTAGCTTGTACAAAGATGATCTGTTGAGATTTTTGCATATCCATATAAGAAAGTCGCCAAGCACTAGCTACTCAAACAGGTTTTTTAGACATTGCAACAGTTAAAGCCTAATTAGACAACACACACACACACACCATTTAACGGATTTCATATTGTTTTTTACTGGGTCCATAAATTTTCCTATTTAAATTTTGAAAGACTTTATAATGCTGTCCAGATATAAAGATTTACCCCGCGCCAATTAAAGCCTGTGTGTGTGCGTAGGGAAAGAACGTTGAAAATGAAAGCCAGAGAAAGGCCCTAATCAAACAATAAAAGCTCCGCTTTACTGTTTCTGCAATATTTTCCTGTTTCCCATCAGCCTGAGCAGAACAAGAGCACAGAGGGTGGGTGGGGGCTCGACTGTTTGTGCTGCTACGTACACAGACCTGACCACACCAGCCCACAAACTCCAGTTTTGAAATACCCCTCATGTGTAACGCAGCCTACCCCGTACAGCCTGCACTCATAACAGAGATGTAGGCTAGTGCCCCAGCCTCAATGTTTGTGAATGAACGCTGGGGAAACTGTGACAGTAGGACAGGCTGGATTTTGGTTGAGTCTTTCCACTCCGATGGCATGCAAACAAACAAACAGGTCGGCAAAGAGGTAGCAAGCCGACTACAGCAGTCCCTTCAATCGTTTTACATTCGTCTTACGTGCAAACAGGGCCGTGGAACAAATGCACAAAGCACCAGAGCTTACAGGAATTTATCAGGAATTAATTAGGCCGCCATTAATCTGTAACCTACAGTCAAGCGCACCAACGCTCAAAGGAAAGCCGCAAACCACTGGCTAACGTTTGACAAGCTAGGCCACTAGCTTTTCCTGTTTTCTCTAGCTTCAAATCTTTCTCTGACGACCTTATCTCTCTGTGCTTGTTTTGATAAATCAACGTCAACATTTTTTTCAGCTAAAACTAATTTCCACGAGGGACACTGTCTGATGTTTCAGTCTTGTTTTAGCCCTGATTAGGAGTTTCTTACCCTAAAGGCTTTCTAAAATCATGGAACAAAAAGACAAAGCCTCTCGTTTGGGATATTTAGAGACTCGCTCTCACAGAACGTTTTTGCAGATGCTTCGCCGAGGTTTTAAGACACCGGGAAATGAGAGGACGCTCTGCGCTCGTGTGTGCGCGGGCGCAAAGCTCGGCGCGTGTGCAAATGAAGCTGTTAACAAGACGAGAACAGGGATCATCGCGCCACGCGACAGCAGCAGAATTTTAAACGTGTGATCCTCGGCCACTGCGGCCCATTGTTTAATTAAAAAAAAGGAAGAAAAAAAAAACATTGGTCGTCTTGCAGGTAAAATTGAGATTAACATGATGATCTCCACCGGGAGTCTAAACATCGCTAGCACTTCATCGGGAAATCTCATTGGGGAAATATGACCTAATATTTTCACAAGGATGGACGACGGGAGGAATTATGGGTAGCCGGAATGACTAAATATCACCTGAAGCTCAGCATCTTCTTTTCTGGTGCTGGTTTCTAATGAAATACGTTCAGCACAAAGAAAGTGTGTGTCACAATCACAGAGCTAATACTGTATCGTCTCGTTCTGACGCAGACGCACATCCACACACAAACACTTTCGTTCTTATGCACAGATCTGCACAGAAGCTCGAGAACCGAGTGTTTCCGTGCTCAGAGACGGTCAGAACTCAGCCAGCTGTACGACGTCAAACATCCAAGCCACCATTAAGGGCCTCTGCGTCTCATAAATCAAGCCGTGGAAAGCTTGCATAGATATGCCCACTTTTGATTCTGCCTTGATGCATTTATACTGACAGACAGGCATACACATACACTTTCCTACATTTCACCAGAGAGAGGGAACGTGCTCTCTCTCTCTCTTTCTCTCTCTCTCTGTCTCTCTCTCGCTCGCCGCGCAAACAAAAGGCACCTGAAACGAAAGGAAGAGAGAATATGCAAGCGTATTAATCAAATGTGCCAGGCAGACATTTTGCCATTGTTATGGGGAAAGTGTAAGCTGTGTAGAGGCTACCAATTTTTTATATCACAGACTCAAATTTATTTATTTAGATGGCAAGAACAATGGGCCCTCAGTCAGAGGGGCCCGGAAGTTCCACAGCCACTTCATCATTCACTTTTTTTGGCCAAAAGGAATGAGGTGACGTTCAATCTATATTTATTTGTTTTGCTTTCGTGTCACTCCAAAGGTCTTATCTGTATATTCAAAGCGACACACCTATTCAATTTTCTAAATAAGCACCGAAAAGCGATCCAACTCGTTATAAATAATTAAACGATTACCTAAGTGCTAAAGACAAAATAAAAAAAAAGAAGTGAGAACGAGGCAGAAAGAATGACAGGCCGTGCGTGTTGTAAGACCAGCTGCTGCTGAGAGGCGTTGACAGTTTGCCTCTGAGCACGTGTGTTAATGGCAGTATCGTTTCTAACATCTATGCGCAGTCGTCAGAAGCCGCAGCCCCATAGTTCACTCGACTTACCCATTTAAGCACATTTAGGAAATATGTTTTTACACTATTTCTGCTTCCCTCCCCCTCTGGCAGACTAAGAGCTCCCCCTAGCAGGTCAACAACAGCACTCTCACTGCAAAGCAAGGTGGCCTGACAGCAGACAAACATGAGATTAAAACAAGGACATTACTTGAATTTTAAGAGAAGCCATTTAAAAGGAAATCTGGAACATATTTAAAACCTGTTTTCTGAGGTTAATATCAAGTGCCATTTTTATTAAAGGCTAAATAAATCTCTTATTTCACACATACTTTTGCAAATTACATTGTGAAGTGGGTTTTAGAGTCAGGAATAAATAAAAGAAAATATAAAACATTATCGCTTTTCAATGCCTCTGATTTCAGTGGCTTCAAAAAAGTCTGTTTTTGTATTAACGTCTGTGTCTGTATCCAAATACCAGCAAAATTCTGGATTTTATTTATTTATTGTTTTCAAAGATGTCACTGTCTGTATTTAAAAATGCATTATGAATATCGTGTGGCATTTTAATACAAGCCACTTTTATTAAATTATTTTCCCCAGATTTGATGTCATAAATGTCAAACCTCAAATATAAGTCTAAAACGCATTCAAAGCAAAAGTTCAGATAAAGACGCAGTTTCCTGTGCTGGCAGCTCTAATGTAAAACAGGCATCTCAAGCAAAAGCTGAAAATTTACGGTATAACTTCATAATTCTGGCGCTCAGCGAGGAAAAACTACCTCCTCTCTCTCTTCTGATTTTTCATTTGAGGATGACATCTGTTACTTCACATTAAGATTTATTTTTCCAGCCCTACACCTCGATAAAGACACTCTGTGCACCGACATGAAAAATTGAACTGGTGTCAAAATCCAATTTAAATTTAGATAATTCAGTGACGACATTGACCATGCAAATATTTCATGCACATAAATGTAAACATTTAGAAATTATTCCCAATAATTATGTTAAACAACAAACGCTTGCAAACGTTGTTTGATTAAACTCAGGTAGGTCTGTTCTTTTTTTCCCAAATCGATTCTTATTAGAAAGTGATTTTCAAATACTGTGTGCATGACAGATCTTGCTAAAAAATTCCAGCGCAAATAATCAAAACATGCAAAACACCGCAACTGGTCGCATTTCACACAGAATTAATAAACCACTGGGTTTTTAGAATATTTGAGTGCCGTAATGTAGCACAAGACCACATACTGCTAAACCATTAAAACTACTGACATACAGCACTGAAAAGTTTACAGACCGCTTACACCGAGAACACATAAATTAACATGTGGACATAAACTACACACACAGACACACACACTGTCTCTCTCTTCAACACTTGAGCAGACAAAAATTGCCTCTCACTAACTCGAGGCTAATCCTGCTAAGACACAGTGGTTAACAAAAGCTAAACACCACAGAGGACATGTTGACGAGCAGACGTTCTCACACACACACACAGATATTTACAGCAGTAAATATATCAAAATAAAATAAAAAAAATGTAACACTTTTTAAAACTTTAACATTTCAAGCAATATTGGCAAAATTTGCAGGTTGGATTATTCCAAAAATAATAGACAGCTATCAATTGCTTTTCCATATTAATTTTCCTGCTCTACAAGTAGCCATTTCAAATAATCAGCCACGTATTAAACCAAATAAGCATGCACAATATCTTTGAGCTTGCAAAACACACACACACACCAGTGTGCACAAACAGCGGGAAGGCATTTTCATAAAGTACCTACTACAAACAAAAACACCAGTTACATCAAAATCGTTGCCACAAACTCTTACACATCAGCATGTGATGTGAGTTCTGAACTACACGGAAGAACGCACCCCTGAGTTTAGATGACTATCAGCTAACACCTGGCCTACTTGCCCCCTGCTTACAAACCACCAAGACATGATACGTTCGAGGAGCTACTTTGAGGCTTGTATATTCATTCATCGGTGATGCAACAAACACCCTGCAATCTTGTGTTTCTTTGACCAGCCTCCTTTCCTACTGTGCACGTTAAAAAATATACAAAAGTCTGATGTTTATACTGGCGTCTGCTGTGCTGTGTGTGTGTGTGTGTGCGTGCATGTGTGTGTGTGTGTGTGACAGAGAGAGAGACAGAGAGGGAATGTGAGAAAGAGCACACAGGGAAAGTTCCTTGGTGTAACTGGAGCATTCTGAAATTTAAAGCCCAAATTAATAACCACAGCCATTGTACATGCAATGAGTGATGGGATATGTGATAACTATAGCGACACAATTCCAAAAGACACTTAGCGAAAAAGGGCCATTTTCTAACCAAACCAGCACGATTGTTTTACGTGCACATTGCAGTACATTCGTGCAGTAAATCTAAACGCAATCTGTTTGCAAACTGTACGTGAACATGCCGGTGAGGTTTGCACAATTAAACATGAAACAAATTCTAAATCATTGTTAGTTTCATTGGCATATGCGGCAACATATAACGAGGGGAGTGCGTGCCCTATGGCAAATCTAGCTATGATGAAACACGTATTCCAACCCAGATACCATGCATCAACCTTTAAATATCATCTCCCCTCTCATTCTGTCATAAGACAGACTCATATTTAAAAGATTCAGTCGTATTTATAAACCTGACAGTACATTCAAACACAACACACAAGCATGCAAAATGTTTACATTGCAACTGCACACATACGAGCATATACAGTAAAAGATTAAGCCATTAGTGAAGGAACGGTGTGTGTTAGAGTATATATGCAAAGCATACACGGTCCTAACCCTGCAACACAAAACAGATTTGGGTGCCATGACATCACTGGTTTCTGGGACGAATTATCTGGATAGCTCTGTAGACCACACTTCACTACAGCAGAATATGAAACTAAATCTGGATTCATTTCATTGTCTTTCAGTTCTTTGATATTGTCACTGACCAGGCTGACTGTAGGAAAAAAGCATGCATTTTTAAATTAGCTGTGAAAATATATATATATAGTTGTTGCCTCTAGCAATGTGAAAGTCTCTCAGGGGGAGATCTACAAATGAATTGATTAAATAACAGAACATAACCTCTCTTTGTTTGTCTATAACTTTTGTCTATCTGGCAGATCTACCTCACATTACATTCGCTTCACAGTCACAAACTTGACTCGGGGGCAAACTTAAGCGTTAGACACAATATTAGACCCCTCTCTGCCTGCTTTGTTTCTCTAAACGCTCGCAATGCCTCTGCAAATGTGTATTTCCTCCACAAAAGTAAAAACATTGCATAATCAAAGCGAGCTGCGTTAGCACCCAATCCTATAAGTTCTCTTTTAATTTAGCATTTGTTATGTGGCTAATGTAAAAGTAAACACTTAACATTTGAATCATAAACATTATCTGCTGCCCTTAGCTTGACATTAAGATTATTTTCCATAAATAATTTTCCTTTCTCTGATGCTTGTTTTAATTTTTCCCACTGCAAACTTAAGACCTTAAAGCACAAATGTTGAATAAATATAATGAACTTAGTTAAAGATACAAACACAAACTCGTTGCAGCCGTGCAATGCGTGCACTGCTACACTAAACCTTTAACATTTCCTGAGTCGGTGGTTACAGGTAGTTGCTCACCTTGAGAACTCGTATAGACATGATCTTGTAAAAAGTGCATAAGGAAGATTTGATTTCATGCGAAACGTGATACATAATGTAACGCTGGAGTCAGAGACAGGCCTACAGCATGTCTTAAAAGAGAAACTAATTAAGATTAAAATGTTCTTCAATACAATAAATTGTTATAATAAGTTATAATAATAGGCTAGTATGACGATACACATTTTTATTATGCTTAAAGAAACATAAAGACACCATAATCACTATATAGGTTTGGATCTAAAAACGAGTCTAAAATACGCCTTTATCTTCATTATATATGTTAATCGTCGTCAGGTTTAAAGCGTAACTTTATATACACTTTACACGTTAAAATAATCTGTGTTTAGTGGAAATTAAAGTTTTCATAAAGATCCCTCGGCCTGCTAACAATTCTTATAATAACTCAAACCGTCTGAAATTAAAATTAAACAACTTTTACAATACTGAGTAAAATTTGTATTTAGGGAGCGTAGACATGTGTTTCATATTCTTTAAATGCAATTTTAATCAAATCCGAATAAATTTCTTTAAGGAAAACTAAGTCTATAAACCATTATCCGACCGATGCTTAAAGTGAATATTACAAATTCCATTAATAGATTAATTTAATAAATACAACTAATGTCACTATTCTAGTTTAAAGAGGTTTTAATGATTTCCTAGTTTTAAATACGATCTGTCCATCACTAACAACAAATAAACTCACACAGTCCAGTGCTGTCCGTAAAACGAGGAGAAATAGCTTTAAACCGCACACGACCTCTTAAACACAATTGAATTAAAACAAATGAGAAACTTACGTGTTATAATTTCTCTCTGCGACAAATGTTGAGGGTTTCCCTGCTTGCGTCGGGACATTGCCCTGGCATTTACACTGGCATCGCCCAGAGACCAGCACAAGGAGTAGTCGGCTCGCTTCTTGCTTCCTCCGTGTCCGTGGCGTGGGCTTTTCCCCCCTCTACTGACTAACTTTTCCTGGGACTTAGAAAAACTGCCACAGCTCCGGGCCGTGGATACAGAGAGATGTCCCTTGAATGTGGGAAAAGAGAAAGTGTCTTTGCGCTCCGGCTCTCCAGATAACCAGAGACGCGCAGACGCTCAGTGCCTCGCCGACACACGCGTGCACTTCTGTTGTGATGCTGAGTGCGATCTGTCCGAGGGCAGAAAAATATCCTTGAAGTTTTACGCCTTTGAATGACAGTCGTGAAGAAACCACTGCAAAAGTCTCTTGTGCCTTTTGAAGTAAATCAGAATGCGATGCCCGGTGCGTTTGGACAGGTTGGACACTAAAGTGGCTCTCTCTTCGTCAAGTCAGCGATGTATGGATTTGTCACGGGCAATTATTTTTTTAGTCAAAATTATAATTTAAAAAAAAGAAAAAAGTAAAAATGACTTATTAGATTGGATGAAATGAATCCAAATTCTCCTTGAGTTGACACTCGAGTGTGCAAAGCGCTGGACAGTTCTTCTCTCCGGGGCACTATTGCATGCGATGCCCGGTTACTTCGCACTCCCTCCAACTCGTTGCACTTGCTCCCCCTATTCAGGCTTTGCGGACTGGAGACCGGGTATATGGACTTGCCACCTCCTTTCCAGATGAATGAAGACCTGCAAGGTTTTTTTCCCCTTTTCTGCCTCTATGAAGATGGCGGAGTCCTGTTCTCCGGGAGCTCTGTCGCTCTGTGGCGAGGGCTGCCTCCGTACAATGGGATAAAATTCAAGTTCAAGTGCGGACGTGACGTTAAGTCTACAGTGGGAAAGAAAAATTGGAGACTGCAAGAGCACTGGGGGCGACTAGTGGTGGCTTTTCACAACTATCGGATCACCAGAACAGCGGTGGAAAGCGTGGACATCGCGAGCCGCTGTCTTACACACACACATCCACACACACACACACACACACACATACACACAAACACACAAACACACAGCACGCGGTAGACCGAGGCACTGCTCGACTGTATTTGCAGCAGCGCAAATAAAACAATGTGATATCTTGTGCGCTACAGCATTTACAACGGAGAATAAAAAGTTTATTTTAAAAAGGCAAATCGGAAAGGTGGATTACGCATTTAAAAATGTGATTTCTATGCATGCCCACGAATAAATAAATTAAGCAGTTGTGATGTTGACAGGTATGCATTAACATAAAATAACCAAATGAGTTTAATCTGAAATCTTTTGATGGAAAAGCATTAAGGAACGGACGGGTGCACAAAGAATACACCTGAGTGAGACATAAGGGCGCTGTTTACTTCATAAGCCATAAATTACACGAGACAAGACAAGCGTTTATAAACTCAAAACAACATGTTTCTTTGTATCTTAGACATTATGAAATTAAACCCACATTTAGAGAAAAATAAACACCAGACGCGGACGAATATGATTTTTGGAGAGTTTCTTTAGAATTTATTTTTAACATATCAGCCCTCTTACTTTTGATAGAAATCCTAATGTACAGTTTTATCCTTTAAATCAACACACGACCTCATAAACGTAAATGAGTTCAAGAAATATTTTATAATTAAGTAATTAATTACACGTGCCAAAACTGTTGAGTCTGTACAACTGCATGAGTGAATACTGCAGGAAGCGACTGTCATTTTGAAAACAGGGAGGAGTGTTTGGGTATTGTACAAATTGTTGCACGATTTGAGTTTACTGGGTGAAATACAAGCAGTGTTTCTTATTTTGCCACAGTTTCTGTTTAACACCATGCAGAATTACTGATCTGAAAGCTGGTCGCGTGGCTCAGATTTGTGGTGCGTTTTCAACTGGACATTTTACACCGGAAAGTTTCTCTGCGTAAATTATTTGTGCGTAAAGCGGTGGCGTGGATTTCTCCCCCGGATTCAATTGAAATCATATTTACACGTTTATGGGGACAAGTGCTCGCTTGTGGCTTCGCTATTAATTCAAAATAAAGACACTTTTTTCGTGAGTCTGTTTGCAAATGCGCAAAGGTCAGGACGTGACCTGCAGTTTCTGGCGAGGTCTGTTACTAAGGCGTTGACGTGACTCTTGTTTAAGAGTTTAGGGTTAAACTAACAAGTTCTCAGCGGTGTCACTGTATGTAACCTGGACGTTTGATTAAATTAAATTTGTGATGAAATATTTAGACGGCCACACTTTGGTGTACGTAAGTATTTACATACGTATTTACGTATGTAAAGACTGAGTAATGCTAATGAACTTCACGTAGGCTACTAAATATGTAATTCTTTTCTAATTATAACTGCTTGTAATTACCCATTCTTAATGTTATTGCTATAAAACTTAATTATGGCAACGTGTAATATGTGAGCACGGAAAGCGTAAATTGTAACCAATTAGACATTTGGAAACGCCGTGGACAAGTTAGCGAGATATATTCCTTTAGTACTCCACAGTGTTGATCAAGTCGGCGCGTAAGAGTCATGGCGCACCCAAAGACGCGCAGAGGGTTCGGCTTGTGCCAGTTCAGTGGCAGGTAGATTTCAGGCGGAGCGCCCAGATGAGACAGTATGTGCGTCGATCCATCTGCTCATGATCCATCATGGGACGCGACGCTGGGTGGCACAGCCTCGCCAGCGATGCCATATATTCTCCCGCCGTCCCTGATACATCCTCCGCCTCTGAGCTCTGCCCCTGAACTCTCTGTTAAACGATACCCAACTTTTTTCCGACTTTTTAAAATTTGCTGCACATTCACAGCAGCAACCGTGTAACGCGCAGTGAGTTTCATTAAGGATGAAGAAAGGCGCACAATGAGAAGCGGCTGTTTTGCGCATTTGGGCCTCGCTTCCATCAGGAGAAACCTGTTTCGTTTTCATTGGGATAGATAGATAGATAGATAGATAGATAGATAGATAGATAGATAGATAGATAGATAGATAGATAGATAGATAGATAGACAGATAGACAGACAGACAGACAGAC
>JAZGTK010009935.1:0-16798 GCA_036877625.1 Ambastaia sidthimunki | reverse complement strand
AGGACTCTAATTGCGCCAAAGGATCTGGAGCGCTTTGATGGGCAGGTGTTAAATCGTGAAATGGAAGCGTGGAGAGCTCGGCACGGAGGCCCAGGCCTGCTGCATCCTGACTCTGTCTGCATCTCTCATCCAGAGGCCCATGTTCCTGCCTGCCAGCTGACACCTCCAGTCCCTGGATACAAGGTATGTGGATATATAAGCATGATTTAGTTATATGTATTAGTACAGTTTATTATATGTAATGTTATATGACAGACAGACAGACAGACAGATGCATGTTTTTGTAAATTAATCTGCGCTTCGGTACTGTATTTGTAAATTGTACTGGCTGCCTCTCCAGAGGGAAAAACTAATTAATTGAGCATTGTCTGCATTTACATTATATTTCTGAATAAAGCGGATTACAGGTAGTTGGTTAAAGTCTGAAATAATGCGTGTAAACGTGATACATATGTTTACTGAAATCGCCCCTCAGACGTTTACCTATTCACGATTCAACTCATTAATCTGAGTTGTAAAATCACATCGTGTGTACGCTTGTACAAATTGCGAGAAATGCTGAGAAATAGTGGGCTGTCTCTCAAATGGAGCGTGCATTTCTTCAGCACGTGACTTTTTGATTATACTTGTTTTTGATTATTTGTGTTCAGTGGAATATGGTCGAGTAAATTCAGCGATAGTTGTTGTTTTATTTATTTCACAGAGTGAGTGCAGATCAGATGGAATTTTGATGCCTGTTAAGAGTCTGAATTCTCTTCCTGACATTGGTTTGGTAAGTACATTCTTTTCTGTGTCTATGCCAAGATAAACTGGATTAAATATCTTGTGGAGTACAAGGAGCCAACATTTACAATGTTTGGTATTTGAAGAAACATTGTCAAAAATTAGACAGCATCTGCGACTAGATGTTTTTTCCCTGAAATCCTCTGTCTTTTACCTGCACAAAAAACAAGAGATTTATATTGTTTTGAATGCTTGTATTATTTAACCCTGTTATGTCAATCAGGAAAGCAAATAAGGGGTCCTTGACCAATACAGCGCCCCAAAAAAATTCCATTAGGAAAAATATTGGATAAAAGTAAATAAAAAACATACAATCTTCTGCAGATTAATCCATGGTGACATCCTAACATAGATTATTAGGCTTGTCTATTGTCCGATTAAGATTTTTATTGTGCTTCTTTTATGTTCTCATTTAATTAAGCCTCAGCAGCCCAACATTAACTTGTATAATCATAAATCATTTTCTTGAATGAATCCGTAATCAACCCTCTTACTGTAGACATGCGTCTGCTTTGAATTGTCACACAAGCTGACGACTCTATCATTAATTTTATAATGTGTTGACATTTTGAGGGTAAATGTCACCTTTCAAAAGCTTTAAAATGTCAAAATGTGTTTTCCCCAGCATTTTCATATCCACTCTACATCATAATTGTCTGTCTTAGTATTCAAAAACGACAGTGAGCAGATAAATATGGACAGTACGTTCATGTTTTATTACAGGACAAAGTGCAGTCGGCATCCGAGTCGCCCCCCTCTTTTAAACCCCCTCCTCCACCTGCTCAAGGCCATGTTCGACATGCCAGCCCTAAAAGTCAGTCCAAACGGCCTTCATCCAAGCTGTCCCAGACCAACCTGCTCTTTACCGCTCCCTGTAGGCGGCACCAGGAAAACCACACCCACAATCACCCTAACACGCACTCACCCTGCTCCGGCCACAGCTCACCGTGCACCATCCACCACACCTCCTCCACCTGCTCCGTTCATCACACTCCTCCGCCCTGTTCTCTCCGTCACAACTCTCCGCGATCCTCCTATCATGCTAGCCCTTCCTCTGGACCACCAGCCAGAGATCTGGTCCAGTTTCTCATGAGCAGGCAGGCACTGTCCCCACACCCAGAGTCTCCGAATCATTCTCGGGAAGGCACGCCCATGATCTCTCCCCGCACCTCTCCGTCCATTTCGCCTAAACTGCTAATGCCCGCACCACCCCCCTGTAGCCCTGAGAAGCCAGAGGGCTCCTTCTCCACCCACAGCTGTGGTGCGGTCCAGAACAGCCCGATTCACCGTGAGTTAGAGATGGCAGAGGAGAGACCCCAGCCCCAGCCACGAGGTGAAGACACTCTTCAATTATGTCTAAAGATAATGGTTGGTTTGAAACAGTTTACTCTAAAGTTTACTCATTGTTTACTCACATTTTTGTTTTTCCAATCACAGAATTTTTGAAGAATCATTTTGCAGATCTTTCTGTAATATGAAAGTTTATGGTGGTCTGTCAATCTTCAAAAATTAGCAATAAAAGTAATATAGACACAATCAAGTGATGTGTTTTTCTACTAATAAAGCTTTTATTGTCCTTTATGGAGCTTGACAGACTTGATCATTAGAAACTCTAGCATTACGGAAAACAGCTGTGTGAAGATTCTTCAAAATTCTTATTTTATGTTCCACACCAAAAATAACAGCATAAGGATTTGCATGAGAAAATAATGACAGAATGTTCATTTTTGAGTGAAGAGCACCAAAGAACCTTTGTGTTTGTGGGTGTGTTTATTTGTTTACCTGGATTACATACTTCTGTGTGGGTTGTGTAGCCATAGAGCATCTTAACTGTGAACTAAGTTCAGTACTTCAACCAGATTTCAACCAGAGCTGTATAACTCTTATTCATACCCAACTAATGTGTGTTGTGTACATAAATTCCCATCCATGTGTCTGAATGCAGATTTCTGAAGCTAAATTGTGTGGTTGTTTATGGCTTTGTGTGTCCATTTGTCCCAGGAGCCACGCTGTCCCAGCTGTCAGACAGCGGGCAGACACTGAGTGAGGACAGTGGAGTGGACATCGCAGAGGCTGGAGGGTTGAGCAAGGACAGCAGCCCACGGCCAGGTAAACCTCAGTTCCTGCAGAACACAGGGGACAGTCGCAGGACAGAAGGACTCTCACAGGCCTCTGCCAAACAGGTGAGTGCTTTGTTGTTTTCTTTAATAATTTTTAAACCTCCAAATTCAGTGTCATTACTTGCTTTATTTTGAGTTTTTATGTTTATTATGTACCAACCAAGGACTACAAAAGAATCCAAATGACAACCTCATTAATATAAAGGGGGGCATAACTACAGGTTTAATACATTAATAAATTATTACAAGAAAAGCAATAACGATACATTATTCAGACCGGAGGAAATCCACAAAGGCTGCCATACAGCTTGGAATTGGCAATGAGATTTGGGCTAAATGAAATGTGTGTCCTCCAGTTATATGGCATGAAACAGTTCACACAACCAAACTTTAAAACATATCTATAGTCAAAACAAGTCATATCTGGAGCTTGTATTTAGAAAAGAGTTCGAAAGGGTTTTGTCCCCTGATGCAAGCTCTGATTTCCCAATTTTCCTTCATTCATGTTAAACTCTCTCCTTGCCTCCTTCAGCTTATGATCTCTTGTCTATTTCTGTCTTCTTGAGTGTGCTGTCTAAAGTACCATCTCTGATTGTTGCTGTTTTAGATGGGAATAATGGAGCCTGCTCTTGTACGAGTACCAAAGTGTGCCAGTACACTGGGCATTGCTGTTGAAGGGGGTGCCAACACCAGACAGCCTTTGCCACGCATTGTGACCATACAGGTATGTTACAGGACTGGATGTTTACAGCGCAGGTTAAAGTTCAAACTCTCAAGTTGAAAATTACAGTAGCTCTGTTCTAAACCTTAGTGAGCTGCCACTGTATTTTTAGGCATCATAGGTTTGTTCCTGACGTAAAAAATATTCTTTTGGCCAAAAATAAACACTAGGCAGCATCACCTGAATTCTTCAAAAAAAGTACAATCCCACAATGCATTGTGACAAGTGAAAAATTCACCCAAGCTGATGGGCGAGCGAAGAGAAATGTTGATTGATGAGTACAGTAGAGATTAAATGTTGATAAATACTATTTCAGCATTTATAAAAAAATATGTTTTTACAATAATTAAATTGATTAACCGATTTGACTATTAAACCAAAAAAGTGTGTGTGCTTTGTACTTTTATGCTTTTCAGAATATCGTATCATTAATTCTTTTATTACTAGGTTTTTGAACAGAGCTTTATTGTGTGTTGATTTGACATTCTATAGCTTTCAGACGCAGCCAAGAAATTTCATGCAGCAATAAATATGAAATTGTAAAATAAAAAATATGACAAAGTCCTAAAGTACAATGACTGTTCTCAGAGAGAACCTCTATTTCATAAATGGAAAGGGTAACTAATGTACTGTGAAGATCTTATATTACGCCCGTCAAGGTGCGCGATACAGTCGTTATTTTAAAGGGCAATATAATGTGCTTTTAAAAATGCTTTTGAAAGCTGTTCTTTCACTGATACATGAGTTCTTAGGTCAGGAGAACCTGCACCTCAATCATGACTAAAATTACTACTTTGCATGAAAAACATGATTTATGATGCTTTTAATGCATTACCATTAAATAGCTACCTGTGCATCTAGCAGTATCCCAGCTAACAATTTGAGGTTGTAAGAATGTTTCCGTAATGTTTCCATTACGTAATAAAAATGTAAAAACGTTATTTTGAAAGTTCTAGTATAACGTTCAAAACACACAGTTTTTAAGATGTTGTATTTACATTATGGCTTGGGTATAAGAGCATTGTTTAAAATGTTTTTAATTCTGTAACATTTTTAAAACGTTACACTAATTATTTAAGAATAACGTTTTTAAAATATGATATATAACGTTTAATTTTTGTTACTAACCTTACTGTAAGAACTTTTTGATAACTTTTTAGAAAATATTAGCCAACGTTCTGAGAACATTCCTTGTCTGTGTATGTGTGCTGTATGCTTTAATCAGTGTTGCATTCACTCAACATGAAGGTGTGAGATTTTCCTTCAGTGCAAAGCTGCTTTGTACAGAAATGTGCCCGCTTGCATATTTAAACCCAATGGGATCAGCCAGCGAGTGATATGCATTTAGCTTTAGGGTATGTTTAATAAGACATCACTTAATGAAACGCATAAAAGATGTCCGATATTGCTGACCAAATACTGTAGCAGGATTACTGTGTGCTTGTGCTTTGTTGATTGGAAAATTATCCTTGAAATTTGCATAGAATGACAATTTGAGCACCCACGCAAACAGTGATAATTAAAAATCTAACCATTGGAAAGGTCACTGAAGAACACTGTCACTGACCCATCTGGGCTCCTAATTAAAGGTACTGTAAGCCCTTTTTTATGAAAATGATGCATAAAATTACTCTAGTCTGTAATAGATCCTTAATTTGTCTATTGGAACATATTGTTGCTATACTGTACGAATTTGTAGGTCTGAATTCACTAAACTTTTGTGAATTTAAGTGAAACTTTTTTACTTGGCAATGGCTTGCTAACAGCAACATTAAATAGACAAGCTTTTTCCTTAAGCCTCACAAATGCTGATTATCATAGGATAGAAATTGAGAACATAAATAGAAATGTATTACATTGGTCTAGCTTTGTTTTAGGCTAATGATTAGTAAATCAGTTCATCTCACTAGGATAAATCTAGTATTCCTCAACTGAGTGAAATAGTGTTTGTTTAATTTTCATGTTTTATAGAGCAGAACACAGACATAATGACTCTAATACAGTGTTTTTAACAACACCACAATTCATGCTAGTGAGATCTCAGATGTTGCCTGGTGCTGTAGAAAAATAAATTCTGAATCACACTACTGTACAGTGAAAGACAGTTGTAACCATGACTACAGCTTTTCTAGACTCCATTCTAAAGACTTTGAATCAGATGTTTATTATGACATCATTGACTATTTTATCTTAAATCAAACATTTACAGCTTGGAGTTTCATGTTGTGAGTTGAACAGTTGATAATAAAATGGTCCTGACCAATTAAATCAGACTCCAGCACTATTATTTATTCTATGATACAGTGAAATGTCTTTCTTGGAACCGTGGCCTTCACCTGGCTGTAACCAATCACGTTTATCTCTCGTCTATGCCTAACTGTAGACAGTAAAGGGGTTTGTTGGCCACACTGTACTAGGTTGAGTTAAGTGCTGTTAGACTACATTGAGAGACAAGGCACCTTCCAGCTACGAAATACATGACAAACAGAAAGCTACTCTTGGTTATTTTATTTCCACCCTTCCTGAGACTTTATCGCTATACTTTGGGAGAAGGTCGGCTAATGAGCTCTCAATATGAAGTGCCACATCGGGGAGAGCAAGTGGTCTTTCCAACACCCAATTTCGCACTTGTCTTACCTCTCACACTTTTGATAGATGATGTCTCTCTCAGAAAGTTTAAGAAGGCTTCTTTCTTTGCTTATTTCTTCTCTCTTTCTCTCCCTCTCTTTCTGTCTCTCAGAAGGGGGGCTCAGCTCACACCTGTGGGCAGTTACGGGTGGGTCAGGTGATTCTGGAGGTGGACGGAGTGTCACTTAAGGGCATGGAGCACTGGAATGCCACTCGGGTCATTGCCGAGGCCTTCAAGACCAAAGACAAAGACCATGTGGACTTTTTGATTGCGGAGTTCAACTCCGCTCTGTAAAAGTCATCGCTCAAGAGACTTTGCATACTAGACGACACTGCAGATCCCCTCCGAGGGGACAAATGAGTCACGCTTGTCATGGCTGAGTCACAAATAGCTTCGAGTTCAAGAGCCGCCACACACCCCCTCACGTCTGTGTTTCCCCCCCACAACAGCAATCAGTCAGACCGCACACTTGTCCCCCACACATTTTTAGCAAGAGATATGTATGAACTTTAAACCCTGAATGAAAGTGGAGAGTATGAGTAGACAAGCCTGATAGGATAAGATGTGGGCTTTTTCTGTCTCACCACATACTGTATGTGATTTTCCAAAGCCACAGCAATCGTCTGCGCTCTGCTCTCGCCTCAAGGACGTCCACAGACACTCTAACAGCAAATGGACAGCATTTAAAATGCCGTTTGAAAGACTCTCAGGAGGATTGGTGGATGAAACATCATCCCTGAAACAAAGAACGGAGGCTTCAAATAGACACAGACACAGTTTCTGCATTTATAAAAACAATCAAATGAATTTACAAGTAGAATGTTGCTAATTGATAATAAATATTCCTTCATCCCAGGTTAAAATTTGCATCCATTTGCCAAAAGAACTTATAAAAACTACAGTAAATTATTGAACTCTCAGTAAAATAATTGTTATTGGTGAAGTAACATGTGGGGTTTGTTTTAACTGGTCCCAAAGATGTGTGCAGTAATGATACTGTATGTGTATAATTATGAGAGATATTCAACCATTTAAATTATATATTACTGTTACACTATGAAATGACACAGGTATTGCTAACATACTGTTTCTTGATTCCGAAGGTGTTTATTTGGTTGTGATCAGAACTACATTTAAGGGAATAAGTAAACTAAAATGATGATCAGAAATATTCTGGACAGGCAGTGAGGGGAGCTGGATGCTTCTGTCAGTTTTTTAAGTTCTGTCCCCAACAAACAGCTGTTTTTCATATGCTAGTGTGCATACTTCACAGACAGGTTTGGAATAGTTATTTTGGAGATGTGTATAGTAGTATTTTTGAAACAGAGCTGATGTAGAATGTAGTTTTAATGTTAATGCAAATGCACGGCTCCTGAAATGCAGCATAGAGAGTTATTGTATATAGGTCAAATAATGTAAAGCTGTATATATTTTATTTATGTAACATATTTTGCACATACTGTTGATAAAACTTAAATTATTACACCAAACACAGAAAAAAACTTTCAATTACGACTTAGATTAGAAACATCAACTCATATACAATCCCTTGTATTCGGATATTCTTCATCCATGACGCAAATAGTTTCTTTCAGTTTAAAAGGTTTTACATTTTGTTAGTTGCTTGTCATTTGTTGTATTTTGCGATGTGTAACACACAATACTGTAACCGCAATATAGGCTAGTTACAGAGCAACACACTATACAGTAAACACGGTGCACAACTAAAGGGTATCAGTATTTTGCCTGAAATATATATGATTCATGCCAAGCTGGAAAAGTAAATTCAACAGATATTTAGACACTGAAGATGCATATCTGTACATTTCTTCACAGAATAAATAGTAAAATAAAATAAAAAAATAGCACGTGGTTTCGTATTTATTGGTCTTTGTAAAAGTATTTTGGCGACCTCGTGTGTTCAATTAAGGAATTATGATGCTCAGATCACAAAATTCAGACTTTACAAAACACAATACAAAGCTTTGTTGTGGTAGTTTTACCCTTAAGTGTGCTATTTATTTCTTCTAAAAGCATTTTATAGAATGACCTTTTGGTTTAACAAACTATATGCACAACAAACTTTTATATGCACAATGCACAACAATTGTTTAGCAATTCTTTACCTCTGAGCACATTATTTATTTAACAGACCTTAATCATATCATATATATGATACAAATACATTAAAAACATTTGTACTCTTACTGTAAATAAATAACAGACCACAACATAAAAAGTAAAAATACCATGTTGCACAAGGAACAGAGCCATTTATTGCTAAATTTTAGTGAAAATGTCTCAAATATCTAAAATGACAATACAGCTATCTCTGATATGATATATATATATATATGATACTATATGATATATGATACGGACTCTATATACAAGACAAATAACTAGAATCTACATCACACATTAGATCTGTGTGTGGCAGGTTGAAACTACTATGATTCATTAAAAACTCGCATACAGGTCAAATCACAGGGCGGTTGAGATACTGTACAACTATGCTGAACAACAACATTTATAATATTCAAATGATCTTCTGTTGTTTTAGCTTGTCAAAATTACACATAAACAGTAACTGCTCCCATTTCACCAACAATGCAACATTCCTGAACAGTTTCTAAGGAACTATTACATCACCAGTCCATACTTCTGCCTCATTTTCATTTCTATTGTACTCACACACATTGTCTATTTAATTTAGCTGATAATATCTGATGTATCCATTAATCATATTTTCTGACTATGACTGTTACAGAGCTTTGAAAAGCATTAATCATGTACTGTTGTAATTATACTTAACTGTAACCTGTTCCTCACAATGAGTGACAGAGTGCCTCATATTAAGTGAAGATATTATAAGTGAAGATGTACTGTATGAGTTCATGAGGTAAGAAATGTTCTGTGTTTGAGCTGAAAACATCTGGATGATGTCACTGATGATGGTGAGGTTGGGCAATGATGTTACCAGATTCTAAAAAGGAATGAAAGAGAGAAACTAGTGATGTTACAAGTGTCTCACTATTAAAAGGTGATAACAAGAAATGTCCCCTTTTCATATCAAAACAATGGTGTAATAAAAAATACCTTTAAAAAAGATGTTTTAGGAAAATATTAGTAGGAGGAATGTAATTAATTCACCGTTTGTTCACTCCACAGTTTGTTAGCACTATTATTCTATTTGAATATTAAACAAAGAGGTACATTTGTTTATGTACAAAAACTGACCTTGTTGTTTATATCAGTTATCCTCTGCAGGAAGCTGGTCCTCAGGGGCAGCGTTAGGATCCAGGAAATCTGGGTGTTGAAGATGCTTCAGGTATTTAATGGGTGTGATGGTGTGGGTGGAGCCTGTGAGGGAAGGTTAAAACTTCTAGTATATTGATTGGTCTGATTTAATGTAAATGCCCCTTCCTAACAACTCCTTTTTAATGTGTGCACCATTTTAATTGTTGCAAATCTAACATTTTAGACTCATCATTAACACCCAGTCAGAGTGGAGTGATTACAGAATGCTTTGAGAATCACTCAACTCTAGTCCAGACAATCTGTCTTCTGTTTCTACATCAGTGAGTGCAAAAGACTGCACTTACTGAAGACAAATAGCTCACACTTTAAATCCAAGACAAAGAAGTACTAATCCAAAAATCTGACTAAAACATTGCCTGGCAAGATTTATTTCAAAAAATGCAAAGTCATAAATCCCTGAAAAGAAGAAAAGATTATAGTGATACTATCTCTTTTTCTCTATTTTCAATTTTCATAGATAGTTCAGTGGTGTCAAATGGGGCGATTTAGCAATGTAACCCACCAATGACAGCCTCCCATTTGCCGTTGGCCTGCGTGACCTCATAGGCGCAGCGCATCTCGCTGTAGGTCACGCCCCCAATGATGAAGACAATGATCCGTGGACCGCTGCGTATCTCCCCCGGGCTCTTGTTCTTATGCCAGTTACCATAACGGGCACTGAACACAGAGAACAATGGTATTATTGCTGGAGCTTTTATTAGATCAATAAAAGTGTCTTTATAAATCTTTATGTTGGTATAGATGTCTATAGGTCCTGCCTGGTGGCTGTAGTCATTTTTGAGGAAGCTGTCCGTGTGGAGATGTAAGGATACTGTTTAGGGTCCAGTTTGTCTTCAATGGCGTCCTATCATAATGTGAATAGAAGAAATGAAAAGAAAGACACACTCCATGACTTTTGCCTCTCTACTGCCATCTCTGTTTGAAACATAAAATTGCAGGGTACTTGCGAACTTGTTTAAACATAGAGACAAGTTTATATTCTGAACTGCTACAAAAACAAGCTAAACGCAAGCAGCCATGTTACAGCTCACCTCCATGATGTCCTTAACCTGAGGAGTCCACCTGGAGAGCTGATAGGTTTGCTCACTGATTCTTTCCTTGCGGTCAGCTTTCTTTCCCTTGCGTGTTGTTGCTTGCTGTGGATAGATTTTTAGAAGAAAATTATATAGGGTGAGAAAATAATGACTGAACTGTCCATTTAAGACTGTCATTCTGCCTTAAATCTATTCAGCAGGAATGGTGAGTGTGTGGATGGGAGAAAGTTAAGGAAACAGTTTGAAAGGAACAGCTCACCTCTGAGATGATAGGAATGCCCATATGGGCCATATTAGAGATGATATCACTGTCCTCTGGAGGGATCTGGGCATGCTGGAGAAGTTTACACAGGTTCTCCTCCGACACACCTGTAAGACACACACACACACACACAGTCAGGCATGAATAATTATACACAATTATACACATAATTATACACTTTGAAATGCCTACAGAACCCAAAGCCACATTTATGATAGTTTTGCTGATTGCAATATGATAATAATAATGACTGTGTGTATAAACTGGATATATATTAAACGTTACACCCCGTCTCCTCAGCCACACACAACAAAACAGTATGAGAATCCCAAGAAATTTTCATTTGACGCTTTCTGACCATTTTTGAGGAATATGTAGAGCAGGATGATACGAATCTTGTCCATTATGGTGACGTTGGCGTCCAGTAGGATGGGCACGATGGCTCTCATGGGGTCTTTGATCTTTTCACCCTCTGCATCTGTGCCCAGGGCAAGATCCTGTAGCACAGCAGACAGGAACTATTAACTCATGTGACAGTTACAGCAAGCGGACCAATCAGAGATGAGCTTTACCTGTTCGACACGGCAGAGTTTGTCCACTGTGCCCTGGTAATGCTTCATACAGTCTTCAGCTAAGTGCAGGTGAGTGGAATACTACAGCAAGAATACAGAGTGACCGTTACTGTTAATGTCTGCATTTACCATTCATTCTACATGGAAGAGGTGAGACCAGCTGGCAGAGGGAATTATGGGATTGACAGCATGCATAGTTAACAAAAGTTTATTAAATTGACACCCCACGCATACTGTGTTTAGAGTAATATTGACCATGTAGCTACAGAGATTATCACAAATGCCTCAATTATTTTATTATATTTATTCATATGAAACACGTCTACAATCTCATTACCTTGCTTAACTCCTTCTGGTACTGTGGCATCTTTTTAAGCATTTGGGAAAGCTCCTTCATGGTGGTCTGTAGGAGGCAAAATATAGGTTGTTAACTTATGAAAAAGTAGGAGTGGCACCTCAGGTTTGAGCAATGACATTTAAGACACCTTTTCTCCTGTGTTCATCTTTTTGCTTGCAGAGAAATCCTTGAGCGATTTAGTCACAGCCCTGAGAAAAAGAAACAGAGAAACATAGAGTTATTGTTGTTTTATTTTCATTATTTTAGTTTCAGTTTATATTTCAGTGTAACGTTGCTTAGTTTTATTTATTTGCATTTAAGTTGTTTTAACTTGGTTTCTATCTTTGGAACCTGTTAGTATTTTGCTAAAAGTTAGTATCAATTGTGTGTTGCTGTTTAGCTGGTGTAGGTTATTTAGACTCACGTGGACACCTCTGCTATGTGCTTATGCCTCAGAGTCATCCACAGGTCATCATCTTCATCTAACAGAACCTCTTTCATGCGAGTTTCCCCCATTCCACTGGTCTCATATCTGATCAACATACAACACACACACACACACACACCATCAGGGACACAAACCCACCTTCAGCATACAGTACAATACATGTACAGTGTTATGATGAGTAGAGATATTAACATCATCATTAACATGGTTCTTCATCAATCGTTTATCAATCTTAGATCTTACAACCAGCTGGAGATAGAAGTTATTACTTGTAGACGTCGTTCTCAATGGGCAGCAGGTCATAGGCCATGGCCTGTAATGTGAGCTCATGTAGAAGAGGCGAAACTGGGTCAAAACCTCTATCCAGAATCAATAACTGTGAACGAGCTTTATCAGGCCCCTAAGAAAGAGAAAAAACATGAAACAGGCCTGAGAGAGACAAAGATGGAGCGCAAAACAGTAAAGCAAAGACTTAAAGTTAGACAGCAAGAAATTAAGGTCACTGATGCAATACCGAAGCGGTTTCTTTTTATAATGTAAGATAAAATATTGTGTCATAAGCTCACGCACACACCTCTCCCAAAGTAGGGTCATCCGCTTTATAACCATCCAGTTTATCTTGAAGCATCTGAGCCAGGACAGCATTGTCTTTGTATTCTCTGAAAAACATCATTGTACCATCTAAAGACTTTCACTGAAGTCACTGTGGATTAGATCCATTCGCAAACAAATAATTCACCTGCTATGTAGCATCAGATAGTGCAGGTGTGTGCTAGTGATTCTCATACTGTATTTTCAGACGGCTGTCAATCAGTCACATTGCAGTATTGTAATGTGAAGAGGTCTCTCACCCTCTGTATCTGACAGCTGGATACTCCTTCAGTGTGAAGCAGAGGGTGGCTATCTGCTCGGCTAAGCGCTCCAACACCTGGTTCTTCACATCTGCTTTAAACGGGCTGTAGACATCCTGGAAGGCATCTAGTTTGTCCACTGAGAACACCTAAGCATGTAATACAACAGTCACAATTTTAGCATTAGAGAATTTTAGCAATTTTACCACAGTACATATTTAACACCTTTGTCACAAATCTTGTTGAATTCTTTAGTCTCCAGACTGATTTAAATTAATTAGACTGATTTAAATGAATTAGAATGTGAAGACAGAGGTTATCAGTGTCAGTGTTCTTAAAATTCTTTTAAAGTTGCTAGAAATGTTACTGAATAGTGAAGTCTCATTGGTCCAGCTCCTGGACTAAAAAATAAAAAAGCTTTTTAAAGGGTTTTTAAAGAATTTACCCTCTACCTATGCTTTTACTGATCCAAATCATCTATTTTAAAAACATTTTTTATTGTATTTAATTGTTGTTTTTTAATAACAGAAATTAATATGTTGGCTTAATTATATTTTTGTCTACAGTAATAATTTTAAACATTTAAGCAAATAGCTTCAAATGAAAAGATTTTTAAGATGCTAAGAAACATTTCAATCAAGTGTTCACAAACTTGTGTACCAAGACTGGTAGTGCATAAGGCTGCATATATCCCATAATCCTCTTTATGGGATATAGTTGTATCATGACAGAACATTCAAGAGTGATTCATCAACAGCTCGTGATCACCTGGCTTGCCTCCCCTTCATGTATGTGCTGTTTTCTGTACTCTGTGCATGTTTGGCACACACAGAAACTTGTTCAGACTAATCTACAGCTACATATGTGGAAAATGTGCACTATCCTATTTCCTTCCCTCAGTTTGACCTATAATCCACATCAGTGTTGTAGACTCTCCCTCTCTGCCTATCCTCACACTCTAGCCTGAACACACTGCCCCATCTGTCAGCCGTTAATATCCAACCAAATTCCTGCTGCACAATCCAGGCCATCTCTCATTGGCTGCCTGGTGACTCATTGATGAGACCTCAGCCAATAGGGAGGATTAGAGCCGGGATAGGGAGGGCTGATGCCGGATTAATTATAGAGGACAACAACAGAGGATTGGAGCCATAGCGAAGGATTCGCCAAAGCTCTTGAATGTTCTGTCATGATACAACTACAGCTCGTGCATTAACCAGCCCTTCCCCCCAACATCCCAACTTCTTTCTCAACTCTGTTCAAACAGTCAGACTCTCACCTGTGACTCGTAGGGCAGAAAGGCGATGTTTATCTCAGTCAGAGTCTTTATGTGTTTGGCGGCACGGGATTTGCTTACTAAGTTGAACAAAGTGTCTGGCATTGCTGTGAAACCAACATAAAAACAGACAGAGTGAGAAACTTATTGGAAAACACAGTTGCAGAGGTCCAAAAAAACACTCACCGTCTGTGAAGAACACATGAGCCCCTCTGTATATGGGATTACGGGGGTCTCTGAAGTCATTGATCAGTCCCTCAACTGACTGTTCAAAACAAAGACATATATAAAACATAAAGTCACATATAAGACATGTTTCTGTGCTACTGATTTTCTAAGGGCTCAGAGCTAGCTTACACCAGACAGCTACCAACCCTGGAAGTAACTTGTTTCGTATTTCATTTTTAAAAAGACCCTCATGTTTGTTGGTTTATAGCCCACAGCTACAGTTTGATAGGATCTCATGGTATCTCACACCATTTAAGTGGAATAAAAATATAATGGGATTTACCATTGAATTATTGAAGATTGAACATTCATAGAAACATTTTAACAGATGGTATTTCCCTATTGTTTTCTATATAAGGGGCCAAATCAGAAACTCTGATTATAGAATACAGAAAAGTTACCTCATCAGATGGAGTAAGGAGATATATGGCCTCCATGGTAGGTAGCGGTTCACGTCGCTTGGTTATGTCCTCAACAACTGGAGAAACAGAAGAAATGTTTGAAGAATCAACTTGCTAGTACAGTATGCAGAGTTGCAGCATCTCTGCAAGAGCAAAACTCACTTGTGATTCCCTCAGACATGATGTCAGTCATTTTACAGCAGGATGAGATCATTCTCATGCTGAGCTTGTCCACCACCAAAACCTGAGGAACAGTAAAATACAGTAAAATACTGTACATTATCTGAATACCAGCATATGTTGTGCTGCCTAACTAACCAGCAGAACTGTGCTTTAACAAATGCTATAATACAACATTATAGCAGTAATTTTATAAATAATGTATGACAGTAGAGGTTTTTTGGTAAGGTGAGGGAAAGATTCAGGTTACCTTCCATTCTCCCTTCTTCTTCACCTTCCTAATGACGTCATTCATTATCTCTGAGGGATGAGAAATGTGTTGAGAAATGTGAAAAAACGTTTCTATAGAACTGACATAATGAAAAGAGGAAATAGAAAATATTCACTTTCTACTGATCTGGTTATATAATCATCTGAAATAATCGTTTGAAATTCAAACAATATTTTTCAGTAGTATTATTATAAAGAATATTGATTGGTATTATGATTATTAGGGCTGATATACATTTAAATACATGTGATATACTTTAAATGTGATTTTTGGATTTTGCCTGTAATCAATAGCAATATTATATTTTTTTGATGTAAAATAATTCAAAAGGTTCATTTTACTTTATTTTCTTTTATCTTGATAATAAATAATATTCAGTATTCAGTCCCATTGAATAGTATTGTTTTAAAAACAATGTGATTAAAACTGCATTTGACAAACATTAACAAAAACTACAGAGCAAGTGAGCATAGCTGGTTCTGTCAGATTCATGTGTTCTGCAAGAGTGTGAGGATGAAAGCGTGTCTGTCACACTCTAAATTTATCTGAAAAGTGTTTTAAAGCGCTATGCAGTGTATAGTCATACATTCAAACAGACTTATAAGGCTGAGGTGTTGCTGAATGTGAGTCTTTCTTTGTCGAACCTCTTCACAGATTCATGTTAGAGCAACATTACACCCTCTACAGAGACTAAAGAACAAGGGTCTGGTTTAAAGGACAAACCATCCTGTAACATTAACGATTTGAGCGGTAACTCAGTGCAACTCCTCACTGTACTACAGTGTACAATGAGGTTTTATCTGTATTGTTTGATGAGTTTTGCTTTATAGAAAAAATAAATAAAGTAAATGGTAAAAAAAGAAACATCTACTGTTCAAATTTTTATGATATCAGAAATAAGGGTTAAGTTAAGGTTAAAAAAGAGGGACACAGCAATCACTGGCCTAATCTCTTCCCAATCCTCTTACAACACCAGCCGGTCTATTTTTGTTCTCCCTCAATCTCTGTTGTTCCAGCTCTTTGCCATTCTTTTTTATTCTCTCACTTTTAGTCTGTCTTCTTATTTTTATCTGATTTCAGGTGCTTTCTTCATACATGCCACAGAACATAAACACACAGACCCACAATCATTTACCGCCCTCCTAAAATCTCTATTGAATCAAGAGGTCCCAAATGCATTCGCTTTCTGTGGTAATATAACACATTTCACAGCTATTATTGATGCTGGATCTGTCAGTTCTAACACTCAGAGGTGTTGCTGCATTTAAATAAACTTGTGATGAACATCATATTACTGAAAATGTCGAGCAACAAATCAACATCCAGTTTGAAAAACAAGACAGGAATGTTATCGTTGACACCTC
>JAZGTK010009934.1:0-16798 GCA_036877625.1 Ambastaia sidthimunki | reverse complement strand
ACACACTACGTACGTCGGATGTTGAAGGTCCACTACTATGAGTCAGCAGCTGAAACAGGCCATGTGAACTGCCAGTGCTATACTGCAGATGGATCCATCGAATCAAAGCCTAGTGGGATACTAGTGGGAACACACCCCTATCAATATTAAATTCACTATACACAGTATGACAATTTAATGTCTTTAAATGGCATGTACACAACATTGCTTAAAGATTTCTTTTTAACAAATAAATGTATGTAAATTTGAATAAATATTATACTAAATAAATGTTCATCCATTTTTTTAGCAATGTTATAAACATTTCATTTAATGTCATTATATTATGTGATGTCGTTTTGACATATCAGCCAATAAAAAAAAGGTCAACCACTGGGTTACATCACCTAATGAATATTCATGAGCCAAACTGGTAAGGTTCATAAAGTGTCCTCCTTACTTTACAGATCGTCCCTACAGCCCCTCTGCAGATAGTTCTACAATAAGCCTGTCTCTGTTATTCCTGCTCTCCAAGTCCCTATCTTTCCTGATGTTTGTGATATTCCCACTCTCTACGCGGAGCTCTACGACCGCCTGGCAACTTCAAATATTTATCAAATGGAGGAGGGGAAGAGAGAGCCCTCTCCATCCCGCTACAGTCATTTACCAATTATTTTGAGTACCTGCTGACAGGTACGTGTCACAGTCAGCTACCCTTCCCCGGTCCTCTTCCTCACATGATTTACCTTTCCCCCTGCTGAGGAGGAAGCAGCCAAGCTACAGGCGCTGGAGACAGAGGATGTGTGGCAGAAGAGAGCTGCTGTGGCAAATACAGCTGAAGTTCCCACGCTTTGATTCGGGAAATGGTTGATTCGCTGTAAAAAAAAAAAAGCCTTTCTTTGTCAATGCATGTGAGGCAGAGAATGACAGAAGAATGGCAAAATGTAGAAGCGAACCAACAATTGGGTCAGAATAGAAAACAAGCTCATTAAACCAGGAGAGGAATATACCAACAAAACACCTTTCAAGATCTGTCACTGCACATTCTATCTGGTGACGAGTTAGCGTTTGATAGAGGAAGAAACCATGTACAGTACACATTGAAGGCATCACACATCACATATATTTTCTTCAAGCTGTGTTTCAGTCTACATTAGTTTTGTGTCATGCCAGGAGGCAAAGCAAGGGGACCTAAAGAGACAGTGTTTTCTTTGGCAAAGGCCTCTAAAACAGTAAATCAAGTTTGTTTTTATGGATAGGCAATTGGGCATTTTTATGTATGAGTGGGATCTTGAATATTGCATACAGGAAGTTACTACTTTTTGTGGGTGTGTCTGTGTGGCATGTATAGGCCACAAAACATAGAGGCCAGAAAGTGCTGCTATCATCAGAGCAAGAAAAAAATGAACAGCTTTCATTTGTGTGTGTGTGTGTGTGCACCTCCTCGAGGGGGCACTTCACAACACTATAAACGTTCTCTGTCTGCTTTCTGTCTTCTGAGAAGCAGCAATACTGAAAAAAACAGAAAAGTAAATGAAGATAAGTAGGTATTCACTCTCTCTCTCGCTTTCTTTTTGAGTTTCAATGGCAGGATTAAAAAGGTGATCTGACATGCAGGTGTGAGATTATCAAGGGAGAGGTGCACAGGACCCTGGGGACTGACATGATGGAAAGTCCATTAATCTGGGGGACTGTTTTCTGCCCAGCTAAGCAATACCAGCTTGCTCTGTAAAACACATAGACAGATTGACTTATAAAACATAAAAAAAAAACAAAGTGAGAAAACTGTACAATAACTTTCTACAGACATGAACGTGAAATAAATTATTTGGAGCCAAATGTTTTGCTTCACAAGACAGACTCAAACCCACATAACTCAAATGAGCACCACAGCTCAATGTGTTGAAGCATGTGTGTTAACCACTGGTCTGCAGACCAAACAGGGGAGCCAATATTTAAGACATTTCTCTCAAATAAATATGAAAAAAAAAAATTTAACTCTTAACAAGTTATCAAAAAACTTTTTAGCAGTGATGTTAGTAAAATGTTTTTAAGGTTATGCATCATATTTATCAAAGACATTATTCTTAATTTTTTTTTACTTTATGGAAAAGTTAAGGAAATGTTTCTACAACCTAAAATTGTTACCTGCGTTCTCCGCAGTATACAGGGGGTGTTGCCACTCTGTGAAGCTTGCAGAATCTCTCTCTTTTTGTGTGTGATCTGCAGACAGAAAACATGTCTGCCTGTTGTGCTGTTTTGTGTTTTTCTGCTCTAACAGAACCACAGTGCGGTTCTAATCCCACAGCCCGCCAGTGACCCAGACCTACTGCTGTACGATCCTATCGGCCCGTGTGCGATACGCCTCTAATTGAAAAGGCCCTGCACCATGTCTAAACCTCTCCTTGCAACTCCAGCGCATGTTGTGTCTGCATGCGGAATCGGATCTCTAAGAGGCTTACGAGTGTGTGCGCATATTTGTGTAAGAGTGTTACGTTGCGTGAGCTTGTGTGTGCTTATGTGCGAGATGCATTTAATGCGAAGTGGTGAAGTAGGTTAATATTTAAAACAGGCAAGCAAAGGAAGGAATTAACCACCTTTACTTGGTTTTAATTACAATTAAGTCCACCTCTGTAGCGAAGCACTAAAAATACACGCTGGGTTTCCCTGTGGGACTGAAGTTAGCAAGCCTTACGGCAACTCGTACCTCAGTGCAAAAAAGAAACACACACACACACACAGAAAGAAACCTAAACCATAACACCAGAAATGGAACAGGCCATACGTCCTTCCTGTGTATTTTGGGATCTCAGTCTAATTCAATCAGATAATGCTACAAAAAAAATTATATATTAAAAAAGAAAGAAATGGAAGAAAAGAAGAAAAAAATCAAATTTGAAAAGACAGAGCAAAAGGCACAAGGGAATATTAGATGAATCCAGGTCTTAGGGGTGTTCCAGCGAGTAAAATAAGGTTGAACCTCAATAGGATCAACATTCAGGGCAAAACTGCAATAAAAGTAGAAATGTGACAGAGAAAATGATCTGTAATTAGGACAAACAGCACTAAAAGCAAGTTCAAAGATAATTGTTTTTTGGAGGGGTGTGTGACTGACTGCTAGGATTCCCAGGGTGACCAGTTTGCTTGCATGAAGACTGAGAGAGAGAGAGAGAGAGAGAGAGAGAGAGAAAGAGAGAGAGAAGGAAAGACTACAAGATGAAACAAAAAAGATGAAGGGATTTGCCGAAAAAGGTTAAGAGGCAGGAAGAAATACAGCAGGACAGAAAGAGAAAAAAACTAAACGAGAGAAAGTGTAAAGTGAGTGAGGGGGCAAGCAAAAGTCACTGAAGGTAAGATCAGTCCATCTGAAAAAAAGAATTAAATTAAAATAGAGTGTGAGAGAAAGTTAACAAAGACACCCTACCGAACACGCACCAATCCATCATAAGACCAAGCATAAAAAACAACAAGTGTCCCAACACCCTTATCCCCACATACATCTCCACACAAAGACTGCTATTGTTGTCGATTTTCACAACACTATGGCCTTTGATTGATTCTGCAAGCTAAAGAATAGCAACACAATAGATGGCAGGGGTCAGGGTATAAAACGCATCATGAATTACATTTTTTAACATAAGTAAAACAGCCCAGCCCCCAAGTTTGTATTAATCACCTGAGTGTTGTGTTCCCGAGGAGACCCAATGATCATGGAGGGGAGGGACCTGCTGTAGTTCAACTTTAAATGCACTTTCTCTGTTTGTGTATTTGAAAGCTGAAAAGCAGCAGGAAATTGTGACAATGTGAAATGTTATACACGATATAGTTTAAATTTTATTTTCAAAACTGCCTTGGCCTTTTCTTTTTTCTGTTTCCTGTCCCTAAGATGAAGTCACACTTGGCTGTGTGAAACATAAGCATAATTGTGCTTGAACTGACTCAGGCAAGACCTAAAAATACACACAATGGCAGTGAGATGAGCAGAAACAGATAAAGAGAAAGAGGGGCGTCCTTCAGCAGTGTGTGTATTCTGCCTGTTTTCCCACATATGCCAATAATGGAAATAAACGGATGTGCAAATTAAATCTCATTGTCCATAGAAATGTCCTGCTATATTTTGTCCACTTTTTGTTGTAAAATGCACCTTCTGTACTTTGACAAAATCTTCTCTCGCAACTGTGTATCTGTCTCTATCTGTGCATGTTTGAGGAGAAAAGAAAAAAGGGCAGAAAAACAGTTCATCCATGCAATTTTTGCAATTAAAAAAGACACAAAAATAATTATTCCGCAGCACACTCGAGCGACACATCCTGAATCCACGAAGCACGGATCACGTGTTTAATAAAAAGGTTAATCAGTTGTTAATCAGAGGATTAATAACTTGTTATTTTCTTTACAAAACCATTAATATTATGCCATAAATATTTAATGTTGATGGGTGTTTTTTTATTTTTTCGTTGGGTAGGGAAGAGGAAACCGTGAGAATGAGTAATCCACACGCTAATGTGCATTAATCATGCTTTGTTAAAGACAAATAAATTCCTTCATGTTTATTAATACAACCTCGGAGACAACAATACACTTTACATTATTTAAAAAGTTATTAATAAAGTATTTACCAGCAGTGCCACTAAAGGACAGAGAATGTTACAAGCTGGCTAATGTAGTCCACAAGCACAGGCCCTCAGGACAAGGACTGTTACAATTTAAACGGTGGAAATACCGCTTTAAAAAAAGGTTGAGTTGACTGAACCTGAAGACTGTCTTCTGTAGGTAAAAAGGAATTCAAAAGTTTTGGTTTGAGGAAAGATTTTTTTGTTTCCTTTCTGAAAAAAAATACCCTGCCAATCTGCTAATCAAAGCAAAACAAATATTGCATTTCTCTCGCTCCATTTGTTTGAACGAATATATCACATTCCCAAAATACCCAGTCCCGGTTCAAATGTAATTAAATTGTGCCTTTAGTAAAAACATGCAGTGGTTCTCCAATTAGTTCTGTTTTTGTCATTCAAAAAAAAAAAATATCGGACTTGGGCATGCCCAAGGCACTGACGCGTCCCAGAATGATGCAACGTCTTTGTGTTCGGTAGGTTGAACGTCAACGCAATATTTTAGTTTTCGGTCTTAAGACTATTGATGGAGAAAGCAGAGTACACAAACAGTGTGGGTGTTTTGATTGAAGCAAGTTAAAAATACAACTCTATTGATTTCATGTGTGATACTGTTTGAACAACAGGAAGCGTGAGGGGTGCATTACGAAAGCACAGATTCACTGATTGACTGATTAAAGAACTATATGTGGTGCTTTGTAAAAATAATGATGCGAGTATGTGAGGATAGAAGTATTTGATTTAAATTGTTCTGAAACTGGTAAGTACTGTAGTTAAGGGCAAACTGCTAGACTCTTTACAAGGTTCCTGTAAAAAGACACAGAAAGATGTTTCTCGCCAGTTATCTCTTTCTCCCAGTGGCTTTGATATTTTTTTTAAGCATCATACAGAAATTAAATTGCATTAGCAAGGCTCTTAAAGGTTTAGTTCACCCAAAATGAAAATTTTGTTGTTAATTACTCACTCATGTCCCAGGTGACTTCCTTTCTTCCTTGAACACAGAATGAGAAATTTTGAAGAATATTGCCGCTGCTGTTTTTCCATACACTGAAAGTGAATGGTGACTAAGACTTTCAGACAGGAACATTCTGTCTAACATCTCCTTTTGCTTTCCCTGGTAGTCATATGGGTTTGGAACAACATGAGGGTGAGTAAAACTATGACAGAATTTTTATATTTGGGTACGCATAAGAGACCATCACTGAACTGACTAACAAAGTAGTTTATTTTCAATCAAAGTTAGGTTGTACTTTCTATCGAATAGCTGAATAGATTTCTCACAAAATGCAATCCATCTACCTGTCAATGCATCCATCCATTCTCTCAACAATCCAACAGTGGCCCTATGCTGTCAAGAAATAAATAAATATAAATAGTGCATGTCTACGTGTCTTTAATGAATATTAACTGAGAACAATTTGAGTGAAACCTCTGCAAATCTATGAGCCTGAGGCCAGTGGTAAATAATTGTGGAATAAAATGTTTGCTCTGAGCGCTCCTTCACACTCTCTTTCACATTAATAAATGGAAAACATGGTCATGACTCTATCCAATCCACTGGCTTTATGGAGTGCTCCAGTTCACGCGTCCAGATGGACTCCATCTGAGGAACAACAAGAAAATCATCTCCGCAATGCCATAGCACGACGCACCATCGTGCCACCCTGAGTGGCATTTAAACCACCTTCACTTCATTGTCTCCCAAAACAGAGAAAACCACACACACATACACAGAGAGAGAGAGCAGGAGAGAGAGAAAAAGAAAAGCTGGTGCCAACAAAGAAGGCTGGAGAAAGTGGGAGAGATCCATTTTGTATTTCGGTTAAATGCTGATTTCATCATCGGACTAAAACACATAACTTTAAAAGCGAAATCAAATATTAAAAATGACAGGCGGTATAAGTATGGTGAGTGAGCCGGGGTCACGGAGGGAGGAGGCGCGGGCGGCTTGTCAGCCACTATCTGTCAGAGTGAATTAGAAACAATCAGGGGCAAGTGAAAGAGAAGGTGATTGTTATTAAGCAGCGGGGCTGTGAGCAAGCTCCCCCAGATGTGGCCATGCATATAAAAGAACAGGAAGCCAGCAGTTTAATTCAGGAAGCGCTAGCGAACACGGCCTGCACAAAAGAGAAAGGAGGAGGGGAGGGATGAGAGCAGGAGAAAAAGGCCTTTTGTTACTAATATGCTGGAAGTTACTTTGATAACAGGCAAGGGTTAGGCACCGGAATAAAGCCCCCCCCCTTCCTCTATGTCTCCCTCGCTCACTTGTTTCATCCTCAATTCATATTTTCAGGCAGACAGGCCAAAGCAGTCAGTCAATATCTGTGGGGGAACATAATGGGAGTGGAGAAATAAGGGGTGAAATGTAGATAAGTTGACCTTAACAAGGGTGAGGAGAAGAGACAGCCTCAGCCATATATCAATTACCCAGCTGCGATCACACTCTGATGATGTGGGAGAGGGTTCGGGACGGACAACCCCTCCCTCCTGTATCCCCTGACAATCTCTTCCTCTCTTTTTCTAGCTCTCTCTTCGCCACCAGCTTGGAAAGCTCCTTAGAGGCAGCCATCATGGCCGCAGATTGTCGTCAGGGGCGACGGGGGGGAGGGAGGGGATGTGTACAATATGTTTTTCAAAGGCAGCGGAGGCTTGATTTGAATGATAAGAAAAGACGCTAATCTGCTGTGCTATGGCCTCAAAGGCACATCCGCTACAACACTCCAACCCTCCCGACGCACGGGGAAACGCGCCGCACACACGCTGACCCGAAGAGGCCGAGGTTTTTGTCACACATGTCTAAACACAGCGACAAAGTAACTACAAACATCGAAGACATCAAACGTGGCTACTTTCAAGCAACTCTGTAATGACTGACAACAGTGACACAAGGCTGACAAGCTCTCTGCTCGGAAACAGATGAGAGGCACAGAGGATTCTGGGTAGACGGTCCCCTCTGATAGTTAGTGATTTTACAATGCTGTTAATATATGTAAGTTTGCATCACTCTATGTGGTAGGGAACATCTCTAGAGAGTTTTTCTGTTTGTTCTAACCAGGCTGTCATAAGAGACTGTTAACTTCAACTATGCAAATATTTTACCAGCAGGAAAAAAATACAAAATGAAGATTGTCATTCGAAAAGTCTCCGTCTTTCTTTAAACAACGGCAACTCTTTGATTTTCATTCTTCTTTGTAGTGAGAGATATCTATGGAAATTATCCCTGCCTTGAGATATTTTTGTGATCCTGTAATAGCTATAACTGTTAAATAAAAGCTCAGAGATAGAAACACATACAGCAGATTTAGAAGCATGTCACCCGTCTCTGTTTTTTAAGCATGATGTGAGGAGCTGTGACTACAGGGTTGTGGTGTTAAACATGCTATTGCTAAATATTACCTTAGGGAGTAACAGTGTATGTATATATATAACACCTGAGATAGGGAGAGAAAGAAAGAGAGAAAAGTGAGGGGGAGTAGAGCACGTTACAGAAATTCGGGCGAGATGCAATCACATATGGACTGATGGTGATACAGTAGGGCAAGGAAAGACAGGGATGTTACACAGAAGGAATCGGTGTGTGATTCTGAGAAAGAAGGAAAGACAGTTAAAGAAAGAGGAGAGAGATTGTGAGATTGATAAAGTTACAATGAAGAGAGAGAGAGAGACAGAGTCCATGCAGTCCTATCATTTCTTCTCCTCTCAGGACATGTCTTAGATTTCAGTGTGATTAGATAGTCAGGGATAGAGAGATGTTCTGAGGGAGTATTAGTAATTAATCACTACTGAAGCTGGGATTTCCACTCACACTGTCTCGTCTATACACACACACACACACACACACACACACACACACACACACTCAGTTCTGTTAACCATTCAACAAAACACAAAAGCAAGGAAATAACAGCAGAAAACAAAATAAATAGAAATAAAAATAGCAAAACAAAAACAACAAAAAAGCATTAAGCTGAGGCTTAAGAGGCAAACCATTCCCTTTGTGCTGTGTGCTAATTATTACCGTGCTTATAATGGGCTCCAGTCTTCTCCGTAGACGATGTCTTAACACCTATCATTACTGAATGAAAGGGTGACCATTAAAAAAAGAGGGAAAAAAAAGGCCAGTGGTTTCTGCTTACAGCCCTCATCCCTTCACAATCTTTTTTCTTTTTTTTTATTTTCTGTACTATGAATAAATTTAGTCTGTCCCGGACATGAAAATGTCAAATACCTAAAATACACCTAGGCTAAATAGCATATTAATTTTTAATGCTCCTTCATCCTATGCTGCTATTCTCATATCTAGCATGTCTGCCAACAGCTGTTGCAGGCTCTCTCATAGGGGGATTTATAATCTATCTAAAAGTGTACTGGAGCATTGTTCAAGAGAGGGGAGGAGGAAAAGACTTTTTATTCATGGGCTGCCTTTTATACCCCCTATTTCTCCTAAGAAGCTGTAGAAAATGTAAATCATTATTGCCTCTTTTCATTTTTGATTTTGTTTTAAAGATCACACTTTCTTGTATTTTTTAAGCATGCAAAGTGCAATAAAATGTGGGGCTTAAATACAGAATTTTTTACTCTAGTGAATATTTCTCAGGTTGGGTTTAGTTTTAAGTCATTTTCTGTATAAGCACATACTTCAGAGTCTTGGCTACAAAAAGCTATTGAATATTTTTACCATCATTGCCCAGGATAAAAAAATACAGTTTACTGAACACACATTGTCTTTGATATACTTTTCAGCTAAATTTAAAGAGTTTAAATTGGTAAACACAAAACAATGTATTAAGCTGAATAATATTTTGGTCAACAATAACTGTGCATAAAATAAAAAAGAAACTTATTTGAAACTCAACCTGACCTGAAATTTATGAAAATTACCTTTGTGCTTAGAACACAGTTGTGCTCTTTCATTGACTTAATAAATGCCAGTTGGTTTTAATGTGTTTATTTGTTTCCCCAACAGCTGTTACAAAATTAGGATACTGGAATTTTTGTTTGGAGGATAGATTCCACAAAAATGTTCATTTAGGATGATTTTAAACTAGGCATTTAAAACCCACATACAAAACCATTGCACATATTTGTTTAACTGGATTTGTTTAACTGAGCTTAAAACCTCAAATAAGTTACTGAGATAAATTCCACTTTCCTCTTATGACAAATAGCCCTGGTCCGCCTTACATCTTCCTTATATGTATTTAAAATTCATGATGTCCACAAACGAAACATGTCACTGAAAAGGCTTAAACTGGATTGAAAAGCAAATTGGAGCGATTGCTCTAAATTGGGCTTTTATATGTCATTTAGGTGTTCAGCTTTAAGACACATTGCAGGAGAAGATTACAAGTGTTCAGCACAAAACGTGCCACCTAAAATGGACTGTCTGCTAGGGATCAGTCTTTGGGATCAGTTAATCTTATCTCGACACTGACGATTTGAGACCAGTGGGTAAGTGAACAGTCTTATGTTTTATCTAATGACCATTCAAGCATACAGATCTGGGATCAGTCATCTGACTGTATCCTGTATATGTCTGTGCATGCATGCTAACCTGGTCCAGACGTCACTTTCTGCTGCACATGTTAAATTATGTTTTCTGAGAAGTGCATAGGATTGCTTTTGTCTGCATGTTAGGAGTGAGGTGGACTCTTGCTTACCTGATCACTCTAAATGCATACTGGTCCGGGGCCCGTCAGGTTGAGAAGACCGTGACTCACCCCGCCACTGAGTCTGTACAGCAACAAGCGATGACAGAGGTGATGAGTCTTTATTCTGTCAGTGAGAGAGAGAGAGAGAGAGAGAGAGAGAGAGGATGTCAGGGCAAATGTAACAAATTTACTGAATCACAGCAGTGGCACAGAGGTCAAGGAAAAGCACCCGAAAAAGGTTAAAGATGAAATCAAAGCCGTGGCTCAGAGCGCCGTTGAAAATCTATCCCTGCGAGGCAAGGCCACCGCTGACGCGCTCAGCAGACAAGAAGCTAAATACTGCACGCCACTCTGGGATCTTTCATTTTCAACCGATCAATAAGGACTTATATTTATCAGGATTCCAAGCAGCTGCCACATCTGACAACCTCCACTTCATTTTCACACTCCGCCCTCTCCCTCTCTCTCTCCTCTGGCCTGTCTTCTATGGCCTCGTGCTAAATCGGGACCTATCGACCATTAAACCGAACGAGGCCTTCGGTGTGGTTTTAGCCCTCACGCACAGCCACGCTCTCACCGCATCCCCCTACTAATATTGGGTTAAGAAGCGTGCGTTTTGTCATTAGCCCGTTGGCTCGGGCCCATCTCCCTGCTCTCTTTGTTCCATGCCACGCTATTGAAGCCTGCCAAGAAAATGGCGCCGTAAAACATGTAAGCTTCACCATTTCACTTCCCCGCGTGTCGTGCGTGCATGCGCACCCACGTGCGATTTCAAAAACGCAGATATATTTAGGGAGGGAAAGACGGGGAAAAGAAAGTCTCCAATTTAAATCATTCAGAGAAGCAGAAGATTTGCTGAGAGGGTGGAGAAGGCCGAGTTAAAATAGCTCAATCTCTAATCATCTGTACGACAATATTTGCTGTGAGGCATTCTAAATAGATTATCGCTGGTCCATCTGCCTCATCACTGATTTATAAGGCGTTAAGCTGCTTTCCAAAGGCAAGGACTTCCTTTGCAGCTACAGTAGAAGGATTCTTGTTCAAATCAGGGCCAATGGCAGCTAAACAAGCCCGCACTCGGCTGCAGCAAAGCAGTCTGTGCTTTCAGCGAGACAGGCAGAGGAAATAAAAATAGGACGGCACTATCCGGTTTGGAGTCACCACATGAAGCATTTTGAATCCAAAAAATTTGTATCTCAGATTTTTTTTTTTTTTTTTTTACAAAGGAACAAGGAGGAGGGGAGGAAGTGAAAAACACACACACAAACATACACACACAGACACACAAAGCAAGGGACATCATTAACATATGAATACTGTATGCAAATGGTTAGAAGAGAGCAGATGTTGGCGCATTTAATTGACCTATATGTGAATTGCATCCAAACCTACTACACAGAGTATGCTGAGTGTTCACCGAGCATGCAGTAACACTGGATGCCCGACACTGGCTTCCTTACACAACACAAACAGGGGTGATACACAGAGTAAATGAGGGGGAGAGTGAGACAGAGGGAGAGAGAGGATGGAGATAGAGATGTATAAAGATGAAGACAAAGAAACTCGAGCATCACAGCTGAGATTCGTGGCAGTAGACAGCACAGCCACAGAGATGACTACATACACTGGCTGTGTGTAAAATAAAAAAGGCTGTCTTCACAGACAGTACATGCCTTAATCTACTCTATTTTTTAGGAATCACAGATGTGTCACTTGCTGCATCCCACAATCCTGTGCATGTGATCAGTGACAATTGTAAAAATGGTGTTTAAAGCAGCAATACGGTCATTATGTAATTTGTTTCTAAATGACCATAGTATTACTTTATTTTTTATTTACTTGTAACTAAATTATTTTAAACACAATATCTTTAATTGGTTATTTCTAAAGCTCACTTGCATTTGTTTTCTAAAGCTCACTTGCATTTGTTTCAGATCATTTGATGTGATGTTATAATCCTTTGACAACCTTTATCCTCAAAAAGCTGCAAGTTAAGCAACCCAGTTAACAGGGAAGATTCTCAGAATATTGACTAACGTTCTCCTAAAGTTCTCTCAGAGTTATCAAAAAAGTTCTTGCAGTAATATTATAGAACATTTTAATGTTATCATATAAAAATTCCTAAATTGTTAGTGAAACTAGATTATTAAAATATTACAGAATTAAAAAGTTTGCACAACGTTTATATAATCAAGCAATAATGTTAATACAATGTTTAGAAAATTGACATTTTTAATGTTTCTGGAACATTCACATTCATAAGACTTTTAATGTTTTTGTTACTTAATGGCAACTTTAGGGAACAGTTCATACAACATAAACTGTAAGGCAGGCAGGCAGCTAGGCCTTAGGTTTTAGACAAAGCCAATCACCTTCACCTTGTTCTGTCTCTTGTGGATGACATCACTGTACCACACAGGAAATTAATCAAGCGGTGGCCTTTGAGGAACATAACCATGACCGGTTATGAGCTGCAACCTGTGTTGCATTCTGTTTGTCTGTCTTCACGACTCGTAAACTGCTTTCCATTACCAGACTATCCTTCTTTCACTTCTAGAGACAACAAAACAAAAAGTTTTGTGGGGGTTGGGGGTGGAGTCATAGCTGTTTCTAAGTTTTGCATGGGTGAACTATAAGAACCACAAATGCTAATTTAATCTGGGCTCTGCCCTTTCTTTCCCCCTTTCTCCCTCCTGCTCGGGAATGTCATTAAATTGTATTAAACAGCCTTTTGTCCACAGGGCAGGGACCACCCGATATATGATAATACATTAATGCCCTGGTGCTATAGCCACTGAGCTGAGACGCTCTTTAAGGCCGCAGGCAGAGCAGCACACACATGGAGCACGCCAGTCTGCATGCGTATGTATGCGAGCGTGTGCGGTATGCATGTGTGCAAGTATGTGTGTATGAGAGAGAGAGCGAGAGAGAGAGGCTGGCTAACAAGTGTGACACATACTAATAGAAACATACCTAATAAATTACAAGCTTTCAGGGTCTGGCAAGCTGACATTTTCTCTGCGAGCGGGACAATTTCATATCTGCAGAGCAGGGAACCAAATTGCATCACATGGAGATGCTGTAAGATTAGCATAAAAATTAACACTTAAATTTCAGCGTATTGTCAAGCCTTCTCCTCCTCTTTCTGAAACACCAACAATCAATTTCTTTTAGAAATCTGATTAGCTTCCTTGATGCTTATTATCCTGGTCAAATTTCTGCATCGCCATCCAAGAGTCCCGGACTATTTGTTTAAACAGAATTAAGAGGCTGATAAATCCATAGGTGTTTTTAGATGCATATACCCTTTCCACTTCTCTCTCACTCTTTTCTTTTGTCCGACCCTTCATCAGCACTCGCTCATTAAACACGCTGATTAATAAGCCATAGATCGCAGAGGAGTGTTTTACATTTAGACGCTTTATTATTTACATATCCAGCTGACACAGTCATTTTAACAGACATGCCATTAAGACCACGACTGAGTGTGAAAAAGAAACGTTACTTTAATGTAGCTTGGCCGGAAATACGAGCAGCATCCTTTTGAAATATAAACGCAACTCATTACTGTTGACAGAACGTTATGTAACTTTGTATACCCAAATGGCTCCAAATTTTTAGTGTGGATGTTTGATTGTTTTTGATACATAAAAAAAGTTAGTAAGAATTTGAACTGCTACATAGCTAGAGATACAAAAATGCTAAAATATGAAAACATTACGACTTTCCTTTTTAAAAAAAAAAATTAAACAAATAAATAATTATATGCACTAATAATCAACATTTGAAATAACAGCACATCCTGTTTTGGGTTTTAGACCAACGTCGTAAGTGCATAACTCTCATTTTCCTCCTCAATTTAGGCATGTGTTATGTAAAGTCATGGTATTCATGTTCACTCTTTCAGTGAGAGCAGCGCGAGTCTTTACACATTTTCAAAAGCCTTAATACTGCTGCACTGAAATATCTGTCAATATAGTCGTATTAAAATCACCGCACAAGTGCGTAGCGATGAGCAGCGTCGCTCTGGGTGGCTTTCCAGGTGGAGAGAGAGGGGCTTCGTTCTGTTTAAACAAATTCTATTTCATCACATCCAGATGTCTTAAAGCGCAGTCCGTTCGCCATGTGCGCACTCCAAGATACACAAAAAATGTATACAAACATTTATTCACAACGACATGCCTCCACTCAGACTTAAGAGTTGTCATGGCTCCCTTGACTCTGCTCTTTCTGTGCCGTTTCAAGGATAAACCAAGTCTAATGTTAAGCAAAAACAGTGTAACGTGATTAGCCGTAGCGATCGCTTCTGTGACCGGATTCCTTGTTCTCTAGCCAGGCGTCTAAGCTAAGACGTGTGTTTGTCATGTGGCCCACAAAAACCTGTTGGCTCTGGGCTTTGATGAATGCCTTTACACATGGTTAAACTGACATCACTGATGTTACCTGAATTATTTGAACTTTATAAACAAAGTCTGAAGTGAAACTCTATACAAGGTTCTAATTGGATAACAACAGCCCCTGCTATGCAACAGAAGAAGTGTAGAATAATTTAAACCAGTAACCCCCACCAATCCAATGTCTTTTTCTTTATCCTTACCTCCTCTATTCTTATGTTAACACAGCTAATAGGAATAGGCCACCCGGCAGTGAACTTAAAAACTTAAGTCCGTGCTCTAGGAAAATAATCCTTATTTCACCATCCCCTGATGAAACTTCAAACTTTATGTGTGGGCCCTGTGCAATACATGTGCTGGGTCCTTAAAGCATATTACTTTTCACACGGTTTAAGAATAATAAACGTGCACTTAGCCGAGCTGTTTTCTCGTCCTAATGCCACACAATGGTGGGGAGGAATTCAAAAGTCTTTAAGTTCAGAGTAAACACTCTGTTCTTTTGTTGACTGTACTGCTATTGCGCCTTCTCTCTCTCTCTCTCTCTTTCTCTCTCTCTCACTGTCTCTCTTTTATCTTTTTCTGAACTTGTTGTGTTTTCACTCTAAACAATACGCCCTTCACTCACATCTGAGCTGCACACCTCACAGCCGTTTAATAGGTTAAATCTCGTAGTATGGAGTCATATTTTAAACCGGTGGTTTATTTTTATGAGCGGGTGTAATTAACGCAGCATGTCCTATCTCTTAGTCATCGATGCCAAGGTCTCTATTTAAACAACTTTATTGTGAAATGTTTGCATTCTCAGCATTTGCCAGGCCACACACAGATTATTATTTCATACTTCTCAGCGACGTTCTGAAACGTTTACGCTTTCCAATGGTTATTGTTTTTGATTAAGGCTCTTTGGATGAAACACCCCGGGGGGGACTGACTAGAAAACATGTTTACAGAGGGCCGAGTGTGAACCTGAAGGCCTCACTCAGGCCAAACGAATGCTCACCACCTGATTTATGAAGCAAAGATTAAACTATTTATGTCCGAGCAGCCAGTTGTTTAATTTCTTAGCTTGAGGCCTTTTGCTTTTTTTCCACTCTGTTTCCTTCTGTTTTTGGTTGGACTGCACAAGTTTGCCTGTCTTGTGTATTTGCTGCATTTTGTTGGTGACCAAAAACTGACCCCCACAGCCCCATAAGTAATGCTTAAGTTCTTCATTGATACCACACCAGAACTTTGTTCCTTTTGATTGTGTTTACATTATACTTAACATCACTTATCGTCATTATTAATATTATTAAGAAGTCATTATTAGCTTACTTTCTTATTCATTAAAACACCTGTGCTTCTTTGTCTTAAAGAGAAATTTTAAAGAATCTATATCACAACACACATGTATTTCTTTAGAAATCCTAATAAGACTAAAAGTAAATAAATGCACTCTTTGTGTGGTGGAATTTAATCACAGCAGCTCAGAAAGTGTAAAACATCACTCACTATACATCACCTATAATACAGACATTTCAGTAAAATGTTGTGACTTGCAGCTACCAAACACTGACAGGTTTCTCAGTATTGCTGAAATCTGCTATATTGTTAAGGGTAAACATGAATTATGGCCTTGAAGACACAAAAAGTGATCCACATCAGATGGGAGAGCAGATGTCTTTTAACAATGCTGCTCCTTAGTGATGTGCCCTGTGCCACCACAAACATTTTAAGACTTTCATTGTTACACAGGTGCTTCCACATAGCACCGCAGACAACAGAACCCCTGAGGCACACGCCACCCCGACCACACCATTCACACTTCATAAACCTCACGCTCAAGCCTCCAGGGTGATGAGGTGGGAAGGCTGAGATGGACGCGACAATCTGTGAGCTAACCACACTTCGACATATGGCAAAGGTCCACAGGCCTCTCTTAATCTGTCCGTCAAACAGTCTGCTCTGTTTTCCTCACTGAAACGTGAGAGCACGACATGCAACAGTGGCAAGACTAATGCTAGCATGCGCTAATAACCTAGCATAATGTGATTTTATTGTTTTACACTTTATGTTTTAGTCAAGGGGTTCTCCTCCTGCAGAACTGAAAGTCTGCCAGTGGGAATTACCTCAAGAGTAGTCCTGCCAAACCCGGCCCATAACCTCAGAGCGTAATATCGGCCCA
>JAZGTK010009933.1:0-16802 GCA_036877625.1 Ambastaia sidthimunki | reverse complement strand
TGTTTATAGTTCAGGTAGCGCTTGCAACTTCATCTTAGGAGACAAACATGCACAAACACAAATTACTTATCTATCCATAGACTTCTATTGTATTAATACACAGCTAGTTATAAACATAACTAAATTTAATTTAACTTAATAAATGCCACAGTTTTACAATTTGCATTTTACTATATCTGAACTATATATATATTTCTATTTTACTATATATTTCTATATTATAAACAGTGTATGATTAAGTAACCCCCCCACACACACACAAACACACACACACACACCCACATACACACACAAACTCACACACACACAAACCCACCCGCCCCCACACACACACCCACATACACACACGCAAACCCACACACACGCAAACCCGCAAACCCACACACACACACACACACACACTAAGTGATGGCTGTTTAATTACTGCTGAAGGCTTTTCTCTGCTTGTCTTTGACTGTGTGAGCAGCCATCCAGTCACAGGGGTCAGGACAGTGTGATCGGGGTTCATCACCCTCTTAAGTGTGAACAAAGCTGCTCTACAGTTGAGGTAATTATTTAAGGAGGTGAAGCATTTCAAACAGGGAAGGTATGTGCATGTAATTTTACCATAACAGTACAGCAACAGACAAACATGGAATACATTCAAGTTAACGTCTGCAGACCATTAACAACAGATAATACCTTAACAAGGCGAGTTAAGAAACGTCTGAACGCAAATGAATTAAGTGCTTCCCCCTCCGATGCTATTTTCACAGGGCAACGCAAGTTTATTTATGGTGGAATCGGGCGGAAAATAAATCCCAAGGGAGCGTTTCTGGTGAAAACACTGGTACGATTTATTTCAGCCTGTTTATTCTCCCTCTATGTGCCAGCAAACAAATGAACAAAAAACGAGGAGCTTCTAATCTTCCACAAGCAGCCGCCAATAAAGACTATCGTTGGATTCAAACGCACGGCAATTAAACTCAACTACTCAAGATGTGGATTGTGTAGATAGAAAAATACCACCTTCATACATGTGGAGAACAAGAGACGTTATGCCTGTGATTCGATATTAAATTCTATCAAAGGGGAACAAGGAATTTTGCCTAACAAATGAGTTCTGATTATAATCATAGTAGATAGTAGATGTTATACTTTATGTTTATAGTTGCTATGTGGTTGTCAGGGCGTCCAGAGTGGGAAAAAAAAACACTTTTAAGTCTTGTCATTTGATACGGTTCTGGTCTGATCATCCGTTTTGTAGTCTGACAGAAAGAAAAATCTTAAAATTTAGAAAATCAATAGCCCATCTGTCTGCAACATTTCTGCAAGAAATTGAGAATTCATGATCGTAGCACAAACAATGAATTAACAAGAACATTAACCCTAAACACAACTGAAGTACAGATATGTAAACATATAGATAAACATATAGACAGATATCACATGATATCACATGGGAATTTAAGGACATTTCCTGCACATAAAAAAGTGCCTTAGCTTTTTTTGTAATATATCTTAATGTAATATAAAAACGTACAAGGCACTTCACATTTCTCTAAAAGATCAAACTATTTCTTTTACAGTCAACAAAGATTTTATCAGTGGACATTTTGATAATATGGTGTGCATGAGGAAAGTGTGACGCTAATCCAGTAAAAACTACAGCACACATGTAAAATGTGCATGATCGTAACAGAGAGAGACTAATAACTGTACTCTCAACACAACATACTGTGCCCTCCACAAGTATTGGGGCAGTAAATGCTGTTTTGCTGTGGAGTCAGGAAATCTTTTACAATAAAAAGATAAATATGTGACAAACAATACCTCACATTCCCTGCTTTTAATGTGTGAACAGATCATGCAGGAGAAATGAAACTGCTGCTCTTCTAAACTGGTAAAACATTTATGTTGAAACAGGCAAATAAAATTTGACATTCTGTACTTTGGCCTCATATTTATCCTTTAATCATAAAAGACTTGTTGACTGCACAGCAAACAGAGCCATTTTTTCTTTACTGTCCCAATACTTATGTAGGGCACTGTACTGTACCATACTTGTGTGGCTGTGAAAGAAATGTTTTCCTACTTGAGGAAACAGGAGTCACCATGTGTTTCGGGTTAAATACACATTTCCGCATTAAAGAATTTAATTGACAAGCTTGGCACATCCTGCACAGCACAGGGAACCCCAAAAAGGCAGCTGAGCAAACCGCACACTAACCATGAAGTCCAAACACGTGTCCCTAATCTCATGCCCAGACCTGAGAACAATTTCTGAGTCGCACACATGCCTCTAGACAACAGGGCTCCGCATCTCTCAAAACAAAATTTAAGATCAGCGCTAAGTAGACTTTATGATTTGTTTAATGGGCGTTTTGATGTGAAGTGTACTTTATATACACTGTAGCTTTCCAGCAGGGCACTCATGACAAATGAAGCCCAAGCTTTTTAATTCAATCTGGAATTTGACAGGGAAAATTCCATTTCTCCTTGACTTTGGGCGGCTGTTGCGGATGATGGCTGAAAGTGTTTTGAACAATAGATCGATGTGAAGGCATTTTTCTGGAAGGCGTTTAGCAGAGGCGTCTCTAACGGCGGAATTGCGTTGAAGATATTATTTTTTGCCAAGTCAGTTTATGGATGGAGAACTTTAAGAGGGAGACGGAAACGGGGGGGGTGCTTGCACCGGTGAGTCTGCAGTTCTGGAAAACTTCAGAAGGGTGCGAGATTTGTTTTTTCGCTTCAGTTTGTGCGGGGCCAGATGTGTTTGCATATGTTTTCCTGTGGGATCCAGATGCTTCAGTAAAACTCCCATGTGCTTAACAAGCTGTGGAAATAAAACATGCCCTCGGTTGCAATTCTAAAGCGCTTTTTGGCGCCCGTAACGGGATGATTTATCGCGGCATCTTGAGATACAAAGTGCATCGAGTTTTGCGTTTTGAGGTGCAGCAATATGTTTTCAGCCGGCGTTGCATGCGAAACGTCTGTGATTTGTCACAGATGACGATTCTTTATAGATTACAAGCACGTGTCTTCAAAAAGCATTTGAAGCCTTTATCATCATGCCCAACATTCGTCTGAAAGATAATGACACCATAACGCACTAAATTAGCAAGCGATAAAGACAACAAAATCCATACCAGACAAACAACAAAGATGAAAACTTCCTGTATCATAAAAAATTCTGCCGTCTGTGGCATATGTTCCACTTTTTTTTTTTGCCCTGCCAGATGCTTTTATATAAAGTGACTTAGAGTGAATTCAAATTACACATCTGATCCGTATATGTTCCCTAGGAATCGAACCCACAACCTTTGCGCTGCTAACCCAATGCTCTACCAATTGAGCTACAAGAACTACAAGAAGTGTATTCTTTTCTATCCTTTTTTGTTGACTATTACTGTGCTTGGTACTTTGGTTAAAAGCATCAACTATATTATTTTATCTCCCCTTACATTCGCTCAAAAGAGTGACGGCAGGAAACCACCTGAACTTATTGAACTTTTTACTCAAACAAAGTTCAGCAACATTCCGTAAGTTTCTCCGCCCGCTCTCATCCGAACGCTCTCCGGGGAAAACACTAAAAGTTCTAAATAAACTGAACACACCAAACTTCTGCTATCTGACCAAATATTTAATCCACATTTGTTCTTATACAACTAAACAGTTTTATTAGTCTCTCAAAAACTTTTGCTTTCGGGTTCAGTGAAGGGTGGAAGGTTAAACGAGGTCTCAGCCTGGCTGAAAATAGAAGAGAGAGAGAGATCAGGAGGGGCGGTGCGGGTTCACTTCACGTCCCTGGATGTCTTGCTGGATCTAGCCGAGATGGCCCTACACGTTCTTTATGGAGCTCCCATGACATGTCTTGTCCTGCTGATGTGCATATTTCTCTGCTGAACAGCATATGAGCTCTGTCACCACTAATATTCACATCAGGGTGAGACATCAGTCTCAGTGTCAATGAAAAATGCCCCGTGTTGTTTTAAACTCAAAGTGGCCTTGTTTTATAGAGTCTGTGCCCCTGAAACCGAGTGCCACAGAGGCCTCACGGAAACGCGCATGAGGGCTGTACTTAAACTCAGCATGTCAACACAACAAGCGTCGACTATCATACATAATATCTCTGAGAGGAATGACATCATCTGGAAGGAATTCAACTATTTTCAGGCTAAATTCCTTTGTTGTTTTTTTATGTACTAGTTACACCCTTTCATACCAAAGGTGAGATTTTAGAGAATAAAAAAGCAATTTTTTTCCCAGTTTGACGGCGCTCACGTAAAACGCAAGGAATTTAGCGTTTTGATGATGCCAGTGCGCAAACAAACACTTAAAGGAAAATGACAAAAATGCGGTCGGCTATCATTGTCGCATGCACCCTGGATCTGAAGGATTCATATCTCATTTTGGTTATACTTGGTCTGCAATGTTAAGAATGACAATAACTGGAGGAATGTTTAACTGTTTCTTTTCAGCCACTTCTGTTAAATTAGGTCCAAATTGTTGCTTTGTCTCCACATATGGCCATGTATGGCAACTACAATACCATGGAGAAATCTTAAACGGACAGTTCACCCAAAAATGCCACGGCGTGTCAAGACGTGTCGCATGTCGACAATGTCAAACGTGATTGGTTCTCAACGTTAACCCTAAAGTGACGTGTCTTGACAGTTCCAGTCCCCATTGTGATTAAACAACAACTAAACAGCAAAAAATCTCTGCCTGTGTTTAAAGCTGCAATCTGTAACTTTGTGTTTAAAAAGAACAAAACAGTTATTAAGCAAGTACATGACAGATCAAATATATATATATGTACATGTATAAATATTTATATATACACACACCATCCAGGGGTGTGTGTCTGATTACCTGTGAGTTGGCCAGCTCTTGTGACAGTTCCTGAATTCTCTTCTGTTGCTGAACCAGCAGTTCTTGTACTGAGGTCAGGGTCATCTGTAGCTGATTGACTGCGGCCAAACACACACACACACACACACACACACACACATGCAGATTAGAAAAGACCCAACACAATTAAAACATCTTCTAAGCAGCAAACAGCAGCTTCAGTTTGGATCCAGTGCAAATCCACATGTCTGTTTGTTTGAAACCATTAGCGTTGATCAACAACCAGTAGTTTTCTCTTTGATTTAGCCTTCAGCTCAATCAGTAATATAAGACACCTCTATTTGTACAAGATTAATCACCGACGTCTGCTCTTATATCAAATCACGCTCTCTTAACCTCCATTAGCACGGGTTTGAAACGCCGCCTCTATCAAACTTGCCAAACAATCAACAAGACAGAAAAAACCCACTCGTTTGGGAGGCAGGAGGCCTAGACACCAGTGTCCTCACTAATCTTACTAAACACAGCTCATTTTCCATGCTCTCTGAAGATTGAATTATTGTCAGATCGTGCTGGTCGTGAGGATTAGAGAAAGCCCAAGAAAAACAGCCCTAGCAGGGCCAGAGTTGGTGTTAATAATGCGGGTATCATTTCAAATAACCCAGAGCACAAGTTGCTCTCTCCCCCTGTTTCCAGTCACACATGCATTCCCAAACAATGCATTAAGTTTCCAAACTGATTATGTTACAGAAAACCAATAAACGCCTCTATAAATCATGCTCTGTAAAGTGTTAAATCAACTCTAATTGGATTAACATCAGCAGATATTATTAGCTGCCGACTGTTGGCTCTCCAGCGCGGGGTTTCTGGGCTCTACTGGCATAGAAACAGCCCTTTCACTCTTTGGTTAGGAGCTGTAACGTGTTTATTTCTATCGCAACCTTTGCCTGTTTTACTGGGAGAGTTGTAACAATGACTCAAAGTGCATCAAAAAAGGATGAAAAATGACAACTTAAGCCTTTCTTACATTCTTTTAAAATTCATTTCACTGTTTTTATGTTCAGGGTCCCAAAGACCTTCATAATGTATGTATAAAAAATAATAAAAATGTGTCCTTATCATAAAACTGTAAAAAGCTGTAACCTCATTTTACCCCTCACATTATCCGTTCTAACAATGTTTGTTCTGTTCATGATCAATTCTCTATTTATTTCTGGTCCTTTCTCTACTGTACTATGACTGTAATGACAATAAATGTTTAATTATTAAAAACAAATTAATTAAGCCCTGAGCAACGATGCCATCACGTCAACCTGAGGATTCCTAAGGCTTCTTCTGAACAAGCACCAACTGGCTTTACACCTAAAACACACAAAATAATGCATCCATTTACTGTGGGTCGGGTTTCCACAAATCCAAAACAATTGGGTGAATTTGAGCTCCTGCATGTGGCCTCACAGCTGCTGTGAGACGGTAGACAGTATGTATAGCGTAAATTATTCAGTAAATACCTTAATATAATGTACACTGCATATGTCCAAGCCTGTCTGAGCCTTTATTGGCCAGCTGGTCACCAATATGCTCTCCACAGACAAAAAGAGCAAACAGCCAGTACAATTCCATTACAGCACACATGCAACCGAGCGCTTCGAGACCTGTGCATTAATTGCGTGTGGAAAGTTGTTGGGGAATTGTAATGGGAGTCAAGGCCCGTACTCAAAGCCTTTACGGAGGCGCATTTAAAGTAAGACATCACTCCGCTGCGCTTGGAACTAAAGAAATACACTAACTTTAACAAAGGAGCGCCGGCAATTGGCAAGAGCGGCCGTCACTTGCTATTACTCGTTGTGAGAAGAGGGGGAAACTCGCTCTGTAATTGCAGCCCTCTCCCAAACTGTTAAATGAAACAGTCATTAACTACAATAGCAACTTGGCTACTGCAGCCACAGCAAATTAGATCAGAGCCGTGACTGGCTGAGTGAGTGACTGCGGGTAGGTGAGGATCTGAGGAAAATGGAGCGGCAAACGGAAGGGACAGAAAGAGGGAAAAAATGATCGCGGGGAACAAGTGTTTCACGCAGCAAATATGAAAAGCAGATTCAGCGCAGAACAATATAAATGCTCTTATCATCTGAATCTGAATGTGACGCTAAACAAAACAGAAATCCTGCTAAAAACCAGCAGCTTAACACAAAGGAGGAATTTTTTGCATAGATGAACCAAAATGGCAATGAAGAGGCTCATTTGATAATCAGATAAAGAAAGCCACACAAAGTTAGCACGCTATGGCTTGCAATTGACTGGACTGGTAACCCTCCCCAAACCAGAGTACAAAAGCCTGGGTGCATAAGATTAAGGTGGAGACACGCAGCCTACAGGCTTTATCCTATATGCCCCAAATTTGCTTACTTTAATCTCCTGTGTAATATAAACAACACACATCAGAAGATCATACACAGACAGGTGTTTGGCTGTACATGGATCCACATTTTTTCTGTAGTTTTAAACTCAACATGGCTTAACGGCAAAAGCACTCTGACCTAGTCTACATAACTATCAACACAAGGAACAAAGTCTTTTGTCTATTGTAAGTCATAATTACCCACTTTGCATGTAATGTTTCATCTTTACATAATGCGTGTTACACAGAAATATCTTCAACCTTACTTGTCACATGAGGAAAAAACGTACACACCCAGACACAAAATACATAGTGTTAAAGATTTACGTATACTTAGGGCTTTAAGCTTTAGTTTATTTATGTAAAAGAAAAGCTACAAAAAGCTGTTTTGCCCTTTAATTTTACATTTTTATAAATCTAGTCTTAATAAACATGCAGCTGCCTCCAGTCTCCATTTACTTTAATCGTTTGAAATAAAGTTTGGACTAGTAAATAAATCCTTTTATGTTTTAAACAAAAAAGACATTTTTGAATTTTAATTTTTGGTTCATGCTGAATTAAAAGTACAAGTTTAATACTTATGGTTAGGCGTTTAGAACAAACCCCTACCAAGAAAGCTTGAGGAAAACTAACACAGTTGCCTTGCAAACGGGGTTATAAAATAAACCGCATGTGTCCTGCCTTGTCCTTCTTCAGAATAACAAAAAACATCGCAAGAGCGAAATCTCATTTACTCAGAGGCAGGCAGCCACCCAGCGTCACGTCGACTGCGGCACTAACGAGACAAAGTTTCTTCTGGAAGTGTCCCGCTTTCATGGTTGCTGGGATGTTTAATTACACCGGCTGCGTAGCGGGTAAGGGGGGGGGGCATGAAGGGGGAGGAGAGAGAGGTGGAGGGACATCCCTCTCTCTGACAGACTCACTGAGATTCCTCACCTGTCCAAGGCACAAGACGCACCTGTCATCGTGCACTTAATCACCAGCGCGCTCCGGGCCCAACCGGAGAGCCGTGCCACCACACCGAAAATTAAAATGAACTTTCTTGCCACGCAGTTAAGAAGGCAAAAAAAAGAGAAAGAAATGCTGTCATTCCTCTTCCCCTCATTAATATTCTGAGGTTAAGAGCTTTTCAGCGAAACGTAATTAATTGAAGCTGAGCTGACAGTAAACAAGCAATTTCAAATTAAAGCGAAATGACAGGAGCGTCATTTGTAAAATGTGAGCAGATTTTGGCGACAGATAAATGAAGGAAAATGTTAAGGAGGAAAAAGTGATGAAGATATTAATCTTCACCTGTCTGTGTCAGCGTGCCACTCATATCCGCGATGTTGCTCTCGATCTTTTGCAGATGCTTCTTGTCCTCTTTGCTGCCCATAATGAGGGGAAGGATGTATTTCTGCAATTAAAAACACGGCACGCTATTAGAATTCCACTCAGGAACAGGGAAAACAGGCCTACGGACCGGGATACGCTCTGTCGCTACATGCTGACACATAGACAAAGGGCTAATATGTTAGCATTAGCGCAGGCCGACCCAAATTTACCCAAACTTTACTAAAGCTTTTTAACATAGATAAAATTCACTCATTTGTTTTCAAAAGAGTTTTGTTACTCTGATGGTAAACAACAGTTGGGGAAGCTATTTTTAGCTCGCCAAAACTACAAGACATTCATAAATTAGAATTCAACTACAGACAGACTATTGTTAAAAAAAAAAACATGTCTAGTTTTACAAGCTACTATCATTAAGTTGTTTACTGCATTCCCAGCTAACAATTTCAAAAATGTTTCCAGAATGTAAGTATTTTGAATGTTCAAGGAAGGTTTCAATTGTCCAGTTTTTTAGATGTTTTAACATTATTTATGAATTATAAGAACATTATTCAAACTTATTCAAAAAATGTCTTTAAAACATTTCTCTAACAACTTTAAAATAATGTTACAATATAATTTACAATGATTAAAAAGGTTCTACTAACATAACTTGTTAGTTGATAAGTAACAAGAGAACGCTAGCCAATGTTCTGGGAACATTTTCTGTTAGCTGGTTTAAAGCTGCTTAATATAATTGATATTTTTTATCAAGTTTATTTTTTCCTGGCACAAAAACCAAAGAGGGTTTCTGAATGAATGAACCTCAAGTAGAGTGAGGAAATTAAACTTAATAAATATACAACAAATAAAACATCATACTACAATGCACCCCAATTTATGTTTAACCGAGTTAAAATCAAAATGATATACACCACAAATTAACTACATATTTCCATATTTATAAAGAAGACTTAAAATGCTGCACAGGTATGAACTGTCTAAACAAACCAATTCACTAAAAACGAAACTAAACTGTGTGATATAAAAAATAGAAACAAAAAAACAATGTAGCAATTTGTCACACTACACCACTACAAAAAGTAGCTGGTTATTGGAAGGCACATTATTTTGACACGTTATTAAGTCACTACTAAAATTCAATGCCAATGTTTAGCAACAGTGGATAAAACATTATTATATGAATTATGATTAACAGGACTGCTTTCATTCTAAAAAAAAAGAGTGTTTTGTTTTTTATCCCTCTCAAAAGTCTTGTGGTTTTCTCACTTCATCCAAGGCAATTTGCCTCAATTGCTGACACTGAGGCCGAGAATTAAGCATCAGGGCATGACTCTGGGTTCAACATCATTAAGTCTTTCTAACCCACAGCCTGGCTTCTCCATTTAAACACGTCACCTTCCGAGGACAATTGCTTGTCAGAGTTTAAGCCTTGTAGAACAACATCTCCAAACACCAAGAATAAGCACCAAAGGTCAGACGGCTAGCGCTTCCGCTAGCTGCCGCCCGTCTCTCCCACAATCCCTTTTTATTTCCGAATGCACGGGCTGATTTGTTTCCGAGAACAAACAAGCAGCGGATAGACAGATTAACGTGACATTTGGTGAATAGCTGGATGCTGCAAAACGTAACGCGTGTGTGCGGTCTCCGTCTGGAAAACAGTTGGTCCTAACAGGTTTTCACAGCGGCTCAAGCGTTGTTGACATTGGTATGGGTAATAAACACTTTTAAGTTGAAAAAACTGAAATGAGTGTCAACACCAGGGTAGCTAATAAGTGGGGTGCTGTGAGCGGTGTTTACAGTGTGCTCTACAGCATAAATAAAGAAGGGGAGGAGGACCAGGCATATGGTGGCACCAGTGAGATGTTCCTCTGACATGACAACAGTGAAAGCTCTCGCACCGGGGGAACTGAACATCACCTCTTCACGACCACAACCATGGGCACAGATCCCACAAACAGCTGAGGAGCACACGGGGGACTGAAGAATCATAAACCGCGTGTGTGTGGGTTAGCTATATTTGTGAGGGCCAGATGTCCTCAGGTACAGTGAAATATCATGACAACCAACTTCTGAGGACATTTTACTAGTCTTCTCTAAATAAAACAGGTCACAATTCAAGTTTTCTTTTGAATCTAATGCCATGTATGCATGTGTTTCTGTGAGAGTTAGGAGTAGGGTTAGTGTTGGAGGACCAAAAATATCATTAGCTTGATATAAAATCTATAGAAGTTTATAGAATGACCTCATTAATATAGACAAACAAACGTGTGTGTGTTGGCGGGAGCATAAGAGAGAACAAGCGATAGTTACAAAGTTACATTTTTTATTCTCTGCACAGAAATGTAATGAGTCAGGGGATTTGCATACATCCCTAATCCTAAAATACATGAGTAACAGTAATAGTGAGTAACTGTGAGGAATAAGAAGTGAAAAAGTAAATGAAACAGTGAGGGGGCTGACAAAGGAACAAGCCACCAAGCGCTACGTCACTCGTAGCGACAACTAATGTTTGTAGGACAAGCTACAGTATCATACCGTAAAACAGACAGAAAATGTGACTTTCTCTGTTAAAATGAAACAGGCTGGAGTCTCACACAGTCATGTAGCTACTGTAGATGAGACGTATGGCTTTAAAGACTTGTCTGTGTTGAGGAAGTGAGTAAAATGGCCAAGTGCAGAAACATCAAATGTGCCTGGCAAACAGCGGAACACACACACACACACACACACACACACACACACACAAATAAACCCCTATTCATGACATCACAGGAGTTGTTCCATATCCCTCCCCTCAAATATTTTTGATGGGGCCACTGTTCCATTTGCTTCTCTTAATATAAAACACAGTAATGAAGTCCACATGCCCCTGTGGGTTTACCGTCCACGAGAAACGGGGTCTCTCCCTCACCCAACGATACCCAGGGCCCACGCACCCTTTCGTGCCCACGTACGAAATTGTGTGGTGATAGTACTAAGAAAGAAGAGTGAGTACCGCCCACCGGGTTTTTCCGAAAGGGAAAGGAGCATCTCAGTCTAGGTGTAGAGGTGAGCTCATGCTGATGACGTAAAGCGGACTGAGTGTAACTGCAGCGACAGGCGCTCACTGTCACAAACTCACGTAAAAACAGAAATGCATGAAAACCTTAAGTACTGATCTGAAGAATTTCAGGTGAGACTTAGACACATACCCGATACAGATGATGAAACCCAAAAGCCATTCCTGCCAGGATAACAGCCAGAGCACCATAATCTCTCCATCTGTAACCTTGGTGACCTGCAGACACACACAAACACAACAAGCTTGTGTATTAGCCAGTTAGCACAAATGAAAATGACATGAGTAAATAAACATTTAATGTCTATGTTCAATGGGCCTCAGTCATAAAACACAAGCAGTGTGATTTGTTTTGGTGTAAATCGTTCATGAAACCATTTGGAACCATTTTGGAACGATGAGATAATGTAGCACCGGTATAATGTTGTGTACGCGGTTGTTACACCTTCAGCTGATGAAACTAGTACCGTGAGACAGTACGCCTATCCCACAATGAACTGTTTTCGTTTACGTCACTTTAAATCTGGCAGCATGGCATGACCAAACTCAAGAGTCATATGAACTGCCAGTCTTGAACTGTCAGTTCTTATAAGGGAAGGCGAAGACAAGAAGAAGAAACACAATAATTCTCTCATCGCATAACAAGCGAAAACAAGTACCACATTACTGTAAAACAGAAAATGAGCAATTTCATCAGCTATGATTGAGCAAAATGGAAACTCCCACTTAGAATATTTGAGGGGAAAATCACTCTGTTAAGGGTAATTGTGATCTTAAAGGGATAGAAATGAGAATCGTTTCTGCTCAGATCTCGCGCAAGTGCTCACCAGCGGTGAGATGAGGTGCGCATGTGACACGAAGGCAGCGAGTACTATCAGGAAATGAAAGGCCACATCAAAGGGTCCCTCCTCACCCCTCACACTCATTCTCAGAGTGAGACGGTTGACCCAGCACACGAAACACTAAACGAAAAAATAAAAAAACACAGAAAATGAAAACGTACAACTAGGCCTGACAGCGAGTCCCTCAAAAGTTTTATGCCTATCTGAGCATGCAGTCAGAAATGTGGGGGGACGAATCCAGGCAAGTGGGAAAACACACTGAAATAAATAATGAACCCTAAATATTTAGGGAGGTTTATCATAGGGACAGGCAATGAACTATTAAGCATTAGGAGAAACTCAAAACACAGTTTCAGAGCAGTGGTGAATGTGGCTTGCTAACTCTGAAAGGTTAGATGGATAGTTCACGTAAACAAACAAAAAATAACATCTTCATTGACTCGTCTTCACATTTATTTCATTACATTTACGTTTATGCATTTGAGACTGACGTGTTTATCCAAAGTGACTTACAGTGCATTCAGGCAAAACATTTGATCAGTACGTGTGTTCCCTGGGAATCGAACCTGCAACCGTTGCTTTGCTAACGCAAAGCTCTACCAGAACACACAAAAGGAGAAATATTGAAATATTGCATTGCTGATTCGTCTCTCCTGCAGTCACAACACAAGGGGATAAAGAGTTCAAGCTTATCATTATCATGGCATGTTCATAAGAGTTCATAAAAGAAGTTATGCGGTCTGATCTTTGCAATGGATCCACCAGAACATTCTTCAAAATTTCTCCTTTTTGTGTTCCACAGAAATCAACCTGGATGACACAAGTGTGAGTAAATGATGACTGAATGTTTCTTTATGGGTGAAATATTTCTTTGCGTTACACGCTAGCCCGCTTGTGAACACGTGAGCAGCCGTTTCAATTCACGCTGAGGCAATCTGGCGAGGCTGTGCCGACAGAAAGGAGGGAGAAATTATCATGCAAATGTTTAACGGCACACCAAACACAGAAGTAATTAAAGCAAGCCTGGCTCAGGCAGGTCAACATGTCAGATACAAAATGCTCCATTTTGTAACATAGCGAGGTCTACAGAACAGGTGTGTTACTGTAATTTGTTAGAATCTGCTCTGCTGAATACAAATAGTCTCTCTAATAGACTAGCAGAGCAACACTTTTCTCTGTTTTGTTAAATAGACAATGTCTTAGATTTCAGATCTGATTCACTGTATTGAAATTGTGACAAAAGGCCTGCCAATGATTATTGAGACACAAACAAAACATGCTGCACAATTTTACCTGTCCTGTCCATTAAAATAGCAACATTTGCGCTTTGAAATTAATCACAGACAATCACACGAATGTTCTTCATACAAATACACCATTTCATTTTATTTTTTATTATATTTCAACAAAATGATATTACATAATTGCTCACTACTGAACTGAGGCAATTACATTTTTGTTGGGATTATATAAAGCAAATTTCACAAGTACCAGCTTCCCAGTGTCCTTGCTAGAGTACAGTGTGTAGGACACACACAACAGCAGTTTGGGGAAAAATTCTTGAGTCCTTAAGCTTTAGCCGCCCCTGACCGACCTCCAGCTTCATCCAAGGTCCGAACAGAGCTTCTCTTCCACATCGGTACCCCCTCACCACCTCCACTTTCCACTCCTGCTTTTTATTTGGTCACTTAAGGTGCGAGCACGGCCTCCATTCTCTTTTTTTCCAATCTCCCTTCAAATTTATTGGGTTCAGAGAAGGCTCTACTGTCCTTCTGCCGCTCGAAAATAGAGATCAGAGTATCCATTATTCCGACAGAGATAGATGCAGGTCCCTGTGCATCGTCCCCATAACAAGGACATCAAAGAGAGGGACCCCCTCTTTCCGAGCTGACCCCCGTGAAGATCTCCACACTCTTCCCCTCATTATGCCATTCTCTCATCGCCGTTTTGATATAAAACCCCCCACTCCAGTGGGGCTGGAGACTAACTACATGGCCATCCTATCAACATGGCTTTCATTACAAAACATGAGATGGTGGGGAGTCAAGGACGGGGTGGCAATAAATGAGGGTGGAATACATCTGGAATCATTGTCATACGGGTTAAGCATTATGCGAACTTCATTCAGGATTGGTAAATCAGCAGGCCGGCCTGGAGCTCATAACCCGTGGAGGTAATAAAGATACAGGCCGGAGAAAGACCCCCTCTCGGGCCGAACCCGTGGCCACGCGCAAGATTGTCGTAACGTGGTGGACATCATACCGCCAGGCAGCACCGTCACCCTGCATGATGGAATTAATGCTCTGATTCATTTCAAAACAGAATAAAACCACTGGATTAAGGTAATACTTGTGTTCACTGAACGCTTGTAAAAATATCAGCCTGATATTCCACTTTTCCAAGAAATGACTTCCATGCATTTGGCCTGTTGTGAATTGATATACAGGGGAAGGTTTAAACGGGATTATCGGAGCAGAGAGAAGACGTTTTGAATGGGGGACTCGTTTAATACAGTCACGCACCATTTGTTTGAGAAAATCTAGTAGACTTGATGAGTCATGTTTAAGAAGCATTTCGGCATGGAAAACACACAGCGTAGGGGGACAGGCAGGGGGGTCACAAAGCAGACCTCCAATCTAAACACAAGTTATTGTGGGTAATACTCACTGTAGGGAGCAGGGGCCAGCGGAAGTGGATGGATAATGTGTGCGGGGCCCGGAACGCCGACAGCCAGCGGCTCCTCCGTACTGCCAGCCCGCTGGATGGCCAACTCCACCTCCTCATCAGTCAGACCTGCACAGAGAAAAAAAAGCAACATTCATACCAACAATATATAAAATATATACAGAAATAATATATAATTAATTATAATTAAATTATGTGAATATGACTTTTTACGGTGTAAGTGCATTAAGCTTCCACTGTAAGTGACATTAACAAAACATGTAATGTTTAATTAATTGGTTACAGTCACCATAAAATCAAAATTGACTCTTATTTTCTTATGAAATACTGCAGTGTTTATTATAAATAATTTATCCATGATGTCTTTTTTTTATTTATGTGCCATTGTAATCTTTAATCAAAAACTTCCGCTCCCCCACAAAACATCTCTTCTTTTAATGATGTGTGTATCTTCCTGAGGGTGGGACTATATTAACTGGCCAATGGCCAAGCAGTATCTATCCCCTTAACTTCCAACGGTCCAATCAGTTCCATCAAAACAAAATCAAGTCCTGTTCTACATTTTTCTCTCATTCCAGAAGCCATTTCACTTGGATGTGCGTCACGATACAGAAGACCCTCGCAATGTTAGTTTCATGGTGAATTTAATCGCAATTATCAGTATGACAATTAATCAGCGGCCAAAATTTCATAAGAGTGACAGCTGTAGTAAAACACAAGAGTATGATGGCTTCATTGACCAAGCAAAATAATAAACTATAAAGTGCTAATATAACAGTAGACAGCTGCAGGACCACCTCTTTGACTGTCCTCTACAACCTGCAAATATCTCAAATGATTAAAACTCTCAAAGAACTGGGTTAATGGCTCTATAGGCAGCAGAAGTAGCCAGAAGGTGTAGTTCTGGAGGTCCAAAGCTCTGAGCTCCTCTCCATTCCACTTAGATCTCCAGAACAGAGCCTGTCCGTTTCCTTCTGCTATATTTCCCCAGGTAGACCTCAGCCAAACCCCAGACAGATAAAATGCATTATTTTAATTTCTTCATTGTAATGTAAATGTATTACATAATTTTGCAAATGCCAATATAATTTAATCTTCAGATCTTTTTTAATGATTTTAGTGGTGATTAAATTGCACAGAGGTCCCTGATGGAAAATGACAGGAGAAGGGGAAAAAAAATCTAATATTAATATTTCCTTTTGTGGGAAAGAGGCAGGATTATTTCCAACACTGCGTGCAGTCATTGGTCTGTGTCTTGTCTTGATTAAGCGGCTCGATACGGGCCCAAACAGAGCGGTAACGAGACAGACGTCGACGAGAGACCGGAAAAACACAGAGAAACGAAAGACAGGGCGGAAAAAGCCTGTTAGTCGAATGTACTCGTGCTTTGACATTTAATGAAGGCATATAAACGGAGAAAACATTACAGGCTTCCTCTGCAATTGGCACATAAAACCGAAACGCTTTAACATCTCCATTTACAGCCAATGATTTAAAAAGGCTCGGATTTCTATTAAACTGTAAGTTACACATCATTTTAATGCATCTACTGTATCCCGCAATACATACACTCAAGCTGACCTTTGTTTGTCCACAGTAGACTTCAGCGTATCATGTCTGTCATTGCGTATTTAGTCTCTCTCTCTCT
>JAZGTK010009932.1:0-16803 GCA_036877625.1 Ambastaia sidthimunki | reverse complement strand
GTGTTTTGAAACATGGTAGCTTTACAGATAATCAGCTGCACAACAAGGAGAGAGGGACCATGGACCTCCAGGACACGGAGAGAAGGACACCTGGACACAACTGAGAGAAACAGGATACAGGAGGTAAGGAAACAGGAGAGTACTATCTAAAGGATAGCGAGATAAAGAGTCCAAATAACACAGAGCGATAGCATGTGTGTTATGGAGATTGGACAGTGCCTGAAACAAAAGGAAGTGCTTTTAAAGGTGCAGTGATGAGAGGAGCAAGGAGGAACAGGTGTGTGCCATTAGAAATCACAAGAGGAGGTGCGCTGTGAGTAAATAGGAAAACGAGCCTGAACGCTCCGTGACAGTACTGTATATATATATATATATATATATAGACATGGCGCATTAATATGAAATTAAGTTAAAATGTGGATTTGGGTTGAAATTAGCATGAAATGCATTAATCTCGTGATAAGGGTTAATGGTTGATGGGTTTCAGTCATCCGGCCATTCAGAGCTTCATTTGTTTGGCTTTGCTGACATAGACACTGACATCATAGTTATTCATTGGTGGCCTTGGACATGCAGTGCACCAATGATGACTGAGCACATTGTTCAAGCTCGCCTGCTGAGCGAGTGTGGCATATCACTGTGCCAGTTCAAATCCTCAGGCCTGCAGATAACATCTCTACCAAAGGCGCTGCTGAAGTCAGACTACACCCGTAAATCTCTCCTATGGCACCAACATCCTGCATGACTTAATACATGGAGCGTGTCAGCTTTGAAACCGAATGCCATAACAGTGAGCTTTGCTGAAGCGCCTGAAGATACAATTTCCCCAATCGGCCTAGATCGGGGCTGCACAAATGGTTTGTTAAAACCTGATACCAATTTTCGCACACCACTGGATTTGATTGACAGACAGTCTGACTGAATCTCAGCTCAAATGCTGAGTGTACAGACAAGCATCTGCTTTTTGTCACTTCAGTCCCACTGCAGCCATATCATTTAGAGACTACGAGCAGTTAGAAAATCTTCTGCAAGGACCATTAAAGACCACATTTTAGTTTAGCATTACATGCTAGTGCAACTCTAAACATCTACGTCACGTTTAGCACCTTTTCATTTTCTTTGAGAAAATTGGCCAAAAATACGGATGACTCATGCTGCACTACACAGATTTTTGTCCAATCACATACTGTCTAGAATGAGTATGTTCTGGCCCCAAATACCACCTGCCAACCTATTAACAATAAGCAAATCATGGTTCAGGGCTATGTTTTAAAGAGCTTAAAACTACTGTGTGTTGTTTTATATGCCCCACCCCACTGTTAATACAAAGTATGTCAAATAAAACTGCTCGCTCATAAAGCAATTTAATATGGTCTTTAAATGAAAATACAGCTAGCGCTTAAACCCTTTTCCAAACCAAAGTTTTTGTCTCAGCCAATTAATTTTATGCTTTGTTTTGCACCTACAGAAACATTTAGAAGCATTACTGCAAAATCAATATAGCTTCAGTTATGGTACCAAATCTAATTGTATTTATTGATGAAAGTAACTCATGTGGTCTCCAGGTAAGTGCCTGAAGGTTACTTATGACAGTGATACATGTGTTTATGAATGTATAAGTGAGATAACAGATGCTTTGTTGTGTGATATTTGGCACAGAACAAGTATAGCAGTGTTCAAATATGTGGCTATAATGTCCAGAAGGAAGAGCAAAACTCATGCTGGAGCTTGTAGCTGTAGCGCATGATATTGTTTTGATAATATACTTCATCCTCATGATGTTAGACTTACTATGTGTAACAGGAACTAAAGTAATGGAAGATAGACCCACGCAGGCTTTTAAACTCTGACTCTCATGGTCAGTGTGCCCCAGGTCCACCTTCTGGATTATTCACAGCATTGTTCATGGATCAGAGAACAGAGTTCACTCCACTGAAAGAGCCACAAGCAGCCACATGAAAAACTCTCTTTAAATAACTCATAAAGCACAAGTGTGTATTTTGTTTTCATAAAATTGCCCATATTCTCATATTTATCCTTTTACGATTGAATTGGGTTAAAGAAAAAGTTTCAATGGTTATAAAAGTTTTAAAATAACAAAAGTTTTCAGGGAATTTATTAAGTTAAGATGAATTAGCTTAGCATTAAATGTCAGGGACTCTTGTGAGTTAAAGTCTCTCTCTCTTTCCCTTCTGTCTGTCTGTCTCTCTCTCTCTCTCTCTCTCTCTGCCTGTCTGGATGCTTTTCTATCTAGAGAGTGGTGCTCCAGCATGTGATAACACTGATCACTAAGAGCTTGTTTAAGCACCATGTGAAAGTGATGGGTAATGTCCAACACAACCACACAATCAGAGCCTATAAATAGATACACACCAACACACAGGCACTCGATCCAGATAAACCCAGCAATGGCTTTCCTGCAGTTCTAGCCCTCCAAGAAAAAGACAAAACACAAGTCAATGTTTAAAGCTGGGGATGAGTGAAGTAATCCCTTTTATCAACTATTACTTCTCTATGTTTATCTCTGTCTTGCTCTCTTATTCCTTACCAACCAGAGAAACAGCAGGTAACAGGGTTTCTACAGAAACATCAGATAACTCTAGTGCTGTAGTGTGGGTGGACTGAGAGAGTCCTCTGGGCATCTAGCAGAGTAGAAGTAGGTTTTGAAATTTAAGAACCAGTTACTTGTTTTAAAGCTCTCATCACTACATGATGTAAATGTAAACCATCTAAAGAATATACATAGACAATTTGACAGTTTAATATTTGGCACAATGATCTAAAATCTGAAATCTGTTCTGCATGCAGATTTTTCCTCTTGCTTGGGCACAGCACAGTAATTAGATCAGAGTTTGGACTACATTTTCGTTCTATATATAGAGGACACATCCTATTCATCTGTCTTAAACACCATTCACAGAAAAAGAGACAATGCAAAACATTACATCACATTCTGTTTGGATTCAATCAGGATAACCACAAGCCCTATAAAATCCATTCAGAATGTTTCAGTGTACAGTATAACAGTTATATCAATGTAGTTTCAGCATCATGGGTAATTTCTGCCTTCCAGTATATCAACCAGCATCTTGTTCTCTTGGCAGATACTGAACTTGACAAATCAGACAGGAGATATCTCGTACTTTGAACACGCTTGCTCATGTGCTAACTTCTAAATTCTTTTAGAAGTTTTGCAGGTGCAGTTGTGAGGTTACATGAGTAATATACTGTAACATTCACAACAGTTTTAAGATTTACAGTTACATTTACAGTATTTAAAGACAATTGGGTGTGAGAGAGTCGACACTGTCAAAACAGTCTGTAATGCAATCAGAAGACACATCTCGTTCATAGCGATACATTAAACTCTTAATGTATTTGAGGAACTATGTGTTCTGTTATGCAACTGAAACCCCACAAGTTTATTTTTCTTTGATTCCACAGCATTCACTCTTGCAGGCACACCCACAAACACCGTCTAAACTCAACATAACCCAACATGACCCTACCATCAACAAAGACATCCTCCTCCTCCTCCATCAGTCCGTTCAGATCATCCTTCATGATGTCACAAAAGGCCATTCCTTCTCCTCTCTGGTTTTGTGGTAGCTATACGGTTAAACTGAATTAATTTTTGGATCACATTCACCCCCCGGGCAAACGTGAAGCCCTAAGCCTGCTTGAGCCTGAACAGAGAAGCACAGACGTTCTGAGTTCTACTCGCTGCAACAAGGCGAGTGTGAGAGGGTGTGTGTGAGCCCACACCATCCAGGCCAGTTTCATCAACATGATTTCATAATCTCCTATGTGTGTGTCAGAACGAGATGGAGAGTGTAAATATGCTAAGCGCAGTGTGTTGAATGGAGGTCAGGCGGAGTGAATTTTGTGCGAGCCAAACACTGGCGATTAAGGGGTCGAATGGGCCAGCCGTATCACGGACAGCAGGCATTCTGTGAGAGGTGTAAATCTGCCAATGGCTGACCGCAAAGAAGGCCTGCAGGGTTATCTGCTATTTTTGCTTCATCCCGTTCACACATCACAGGTTTTGGCTGAACATTTAGCCGTTAAATCTCAGGAAAGAGTTCACAGAGGGCAAATGAGGTGCATCACCTTATGAGTAACACAGAAAGGCTTTCAGCAACATTACCTGGTGTGTGTTTGAAAGTTCCTTTATGTGTGTCATGTAAAACGATGAGTTTTTCACACCTAAAGTCTTTCTGTAATAGTAACAAGGCTGCAGTGGGTTTGAGTTGAGTCAAGCCTCTCTTTCTCTTTAATTTTGGTTTGGCTCCTATCAAAGCTCTGTGGAATAGACCTAACGACAATCTCATTAACGGTGGGGCCGAATCACACATCCGCAGTCATATAACAGCAATTATTCACCTCAGAACTCTTTCAAAAACATGCCCTGAATAGAGGAACCAAAATAGAACCACCCACAGCAGTCACGTTTTCAGGAAACTTTTCTCTTTTTGGGTGTGATTGCGCCATCATTTAAATATTTGGTAGCTTTTATGAGAAAAGCATTACTATTATTGCTTACTTATGGTAATAGCAACCACCCAGAACACTTTGGCATTGTGGTGTTGAGTTTCTTTTTTTTTTATTTAAAAATCTAGTTTTAAATCTACATTAGATTTGTTTTTACAAACAAAATGTCTGTTTTCAGCATCTGATATCCCCATGAGTCTTTCAGATTATACAGTTATGCAAGTAATATGCCCACTTATGATGTAAAACTGTGTGTACACAACTGTGTATAGCATTTGACTCAAGGTAGGTCTCTGGACCCTGTTCCGCAGTCTACTAGTGCTGCCTTTCAGGTCTATGCACATGAATAATAAAGGACAAGAGAGTAACAAGACCCCTAAGGTAGCCAGGAGGAACTGTTCTGTAGACCAGCGACTATGAAAAATAATCCTGTACAATCTTCTAATACAGCTTCCTATGCAAAATAATTTCTTATTGTCAATGGAATATGCAATATTAAAGTAGTTGCATGGAATGCTTTAGCTTTGTGTGTGATAGAAATGTTTATTTTAACATGTTTGTTAATTAATTTTTAACCTGTTGACCCATAATAGTTATATAATTGGCCTCTATCTATGGTGTATTATATATGATGTATTATTATTAAAATATATAAAGCATTTTATGGCAATTAAAATTCATCAGCAGCCTGTCTTGTTGTGAGAGATTATTAGCTGTTAGTCACATCACTGAGAATGAGCAACAATCAACCATACACACACACACACACACACACACTCGCTGTTATTAACACATCCCACGCACCTCAGGCTGCTTTAGGTACAACTAGTCACACACTACATGAAAAATAAAAGCATTTGAGGAGCACAGTAATCTAAACATTATCTATCCTAAATATTGGCAGCTGGTAAACTGTTTTCAAGCATGTTTCCTGAAAATTGGACAAACAGATAATCCCGCCCACACACTCACACCATTGGCTGAGGCAGTGTGTCTTCATTTTATAAATGAGTTAGAAAAAAGGTTATGTTAATTCACAGCAATATGAGTCACTGCACTGATCTGGGAACTGTATGAGGACTTCATCTGTATGAGGACTTCACCTCTTTGACACGGGTTGTGTAAAGACTGAAAGAGATGGTACAAGAGCGAAACAAGGAAGTGGAAATAAGATGAGAAAGTTAAAACTATTGTTTCCTCTTTCCACTATTACTTTATATTATCTTTGTTTGTTTTATTGGAGATTTTATATGCCTCTCCTCTGCCCACAACTTGCCCATCTTGAAGTGTTACTAACTCTTGTCAGGTGCTCATCCATCCCTTGCTGACTCACACCTGTGTCCCATCTGCCATTAAATATCATCTGACAGCAGCCATAATGACCTGCATTTCTGTCATGCATCAACACTATTTGCATATTACATGGATTTCTGTTCCATTTAGAAAATATAATTTAAATACAAAATATAAATTAGTAGAATAAATTACTTGCTGAATTGCTGAATTATATAAATATGTTTTATATAAATATATTGAATTGAACAGGGGATGGTAAAAGTCACTGACAGCAAAGCATGCTGGGTAAAGCAACAAGCAGGTTTTCCCTTCTCTCTCCCACCAATCACTCTCTCTCTCTTCAATGGGTAGTGGAGCTGCTGTCCCAGAGAGATACTAATGAACATACTGCATTAAAACAGAGCCATAAGCTGTAATTATGAACTGTTAAAGAACCTGCAACAGTACACATCATATTAAACTGTATATAGACCTAATGCTTTTCTCAGTAATATGTTAAGAAAAGCTTCAATGCAACTATAAGAGGTGAGGACTTTTTTTCTCGCTTATTTTTAAACGCTTATTTTAAACGCTTAGTAACCCGGGGGTATTTGCTACCCCTCTTGTTTTTTTTGAGAAAGCGTGAGACACAGGTGACAACTTACATGACATGTTTACTGAGTCACACCCAGGTTTCAATTTAACATCTGTTTTTTACCACTATAATGTTTTTCATATGCCCATGGGCCTTTCAGGGATAAATAAGGGAAGAGAGAGTTATCAAATTTAAAAAAGTGATCCCTGTGATCCTCCAATGTAAACTGACCGCAATAGTCTACAAACAGCACTTTATAGTTAGCGTAAGCTACAATGCTTCCACTCAGTGCCAAATAAAATGTGTTGCACTTAAGTAAATTAAAGATAAACTTTATGGTAAGCTGATAATTAAATGGACACCTAATCAACATGGTAGCAGTTCATGGGTGGAGAGTCTGTGGTTTGTATTACATCCGTTCTCATGCAAACAGGTGACCGTGGAGAAACACGTTTTTGCAACAACAGGAGGAGAGAGAAAGAAAAGGGGAAGGAAGAGGAGCCACACCTCCCTGATGCATCTCTAAGCATGAGGGTGTTGGTGAGGAGCAATATTGGTCATGCCCTGACTGTTCCAGAAGGTCACAGAGTGTCACTTCCTGCCAACAAGCAACGAACATGCAATGATGTGGTAAGCTTGTGGGTAAAAACTACAATTGAAGCAAAACTGTTGCAATGGCTGTCAGACCAATGAGATCTAAAAGACCTGGTAAACTGGTAAACCTTGGTAAACCTTTTGTCAGTGTCTTTTATGACAAATGAGGGCACATAGTGGTAATGTGTTTGGTAATGTGCATTTTGTGTATATGAGATAGTTATTCTTTTTCACTAAACAGAACTAAGTTTAAATAAATACATGTAATACAATATAATAAATACAAATCATTAATTTATTTAGTTATTTTGGTACCATATTTGGTACCAAAAATTTTCATCAGTGATATGGAGATTTATTGTATTTTCAAAAAACAGATGGTTTTTACTCCCCCAAGCATGCTGAGAACTGCCTGGTACTGGGGAGTTAGTTTTCTGATCTGAGATTCCCACATGGTGTTCCAGAACTCCAGACAAGGAGTTCTTTTCCAGTCTATCTGCATGAAAATGCTCCTTTCCCAGCATGCCTGGCGAGGATGTCACCCTCTCCCCATTCAGCCTGGCCAACCCAAGCATCCTGGCATTCCTCAATGGGCCCACATCCTGCTCTTTAAACAACTTTGAGCCATGGAAGCATCCCAGAATTCATCAACAGGATTTGGTTGCCCAAAACCTGGGTCACAAGGGCCCCAAACCAGAGAGCTCTTCAAAGCCCAGATAGCCCTCATTTAGTCATGTTTTTATTCTTTCATAGTTGTGTGTACCTGCTGTGTGGCTTTTTGGTAAGACAACATCATGTTTAATGATATTCAGAGTGATTCATGAGCTTCAGATGTATTTGAAAGTTGTTTTGCAATTGTTCTTGTAAGCTGTTGCTGTGACTGGATTTATTAGACTGACTCATTTGTAAATCTGTCAGCTTTTTGGAGACACAATGAAACTGATAAAGACTCATCTTTCTCCCATCTGTTGTCTGGCTAATAAGGTTACTGATTTTATAAAGCTTGAAATATGTAAACTACATTTGCACATTTTTAGAAGAAAATGTTAGTGGTGATTGCCTGGGTAAAATTACAGCCAATATGATATCATGGCTGCTGGGGTGTTGCTATGCAGTTGTGCAATAGTGTTGTTATGATGGTATCAGCACATATATGATATATAGCCAAAACACATTCTTGATTGTGTCATATGTTGTGGTCCGTTTTATTAACACACTGAAGACCACAACTTTTAAACACTAAGAAAAGTTTTAAGAAAGTTCATGTACCTACTAAAATTACACTATCTTACCACACACAAAGAATGACCAAGCAAACAGTTAACAAGGTAAAGCCTCCAACAGCATGTTTGTCATGTTGGTCCTGCTGTGTTTTCTAAATTGTGGAGAACTTGTGATCTTACTCCTGCTGTAAGTAGACACGTAAATTCCTTTCCAGCAGGGCCATTGAGGATTAGTGACATTATGATCAAAGACTGTGAGTTTGTTAAACCCTGAAAGCACCACCACGGTTGATGCTACTCACTGTGACCGTGTTCAAGGGCCCTTACCTGCATCATCATGTCTGAATGACCCCTATTTATTTATAATACCAGGGCCGTCATGGGCTTGAACAATTATCAGTTACATAACTGTGGATATCTTATACCTCATGTTCCCTCATGCTTTAAAACAACATATTTATTTTCCTTACAAAACAAGATGGATACAGTGAGAGGGTTGAAGACGGTTTAAATGAACAGAAAGGAAATGAAACAGTCAGAGCAGTGCGAATGAATCACATCTCTGTAACCCAAATCTCTCTGGAGATGCTTAACCTCCATATTAAGATCCTGTATTAGCTTCAGAAAGGCGTGTTGCCATGGAGTAGGAAGATGATGTTCTGCCTGTAAAGCTCGTAGTAAAGCAGATTTAAACAGTAAACACAGAGAAACAACGGAAGCCAAAAGCTTCTAAAAACAGAACAAATGCAGAGCTCAAATACACAAACAGTATAAGACAATCAATCAGGTTAATGATGCTGGCTTCAAGTCCTCAAGCTGTTTCTATATAAAGCATCAGCTTCAGTTTTTGAAATGTCTCTTCATAGCTTAAGGTTAAAAAAGGAAAAACTGAGAATCTAAACACACCAACAGAGGCATGTGACTGATTTGAAAAATTCATTTAAAGAAACCCTCAGTAACTTTACACAAAGTATTACAATTTAGCAAGAGGAAACTGCTATTCCTTTTCTAAATCATTAGACTTCTAAAGGATTTTTGTCTGGCAAATGAAAAAGTCAATCTGTTTGTACAATACACTGTTTTAATTGAGAAGAAGGGTTTGTTTTAGAACATTGCTTACATTTCTGGGTCACTGTACTCAACATTACTTCACCTCAGGGTGTTTCACATTTTACATCTTTTTGCAGACTTTAAATTTGCCGTTTAAACAGTAAGAAGACAATGGAAACTTTCTTCATTTCCTCAATAAACACTAACATTTTTAGTAGGGCACTAGGCGCAACCTTCATATTGCAAAACACCCTTTTCTCTGACAGTAGGTCTCACCACAGTCATAAATAAAATATAGCCATGCTATCTAACAATACATACAATACATGTGTAGAGTATTTAAACATGTGAACTTTAAATATTGATCTGAAAACAAATGCAACTTAGCAACATTACAGACTCTTGCCGTATGTTTAATGTTCACCAGTCTTCTCTCTGGAGGGTTCTTTTGCCTCATTGTCAGGCTTCTCAGATGACAATATTAAGTAACAGTCATTGTTATCGAGCTAGTATTAAACAGTGCGCTGCTAGCCTAGTCTTAATAGACCTGCCAAAAAACAGAAAACAAACGTGTTTAAGGGCTGAAACAGCCTTATCCTTTTGTCTCAGAAAACCTTTCTAATATCAAATGATTTTACAGCCAAAACATTGGTAAACTGGACCATGAACCTTAGCAAAAGACTTATCTAGTCCTGCTCAACAGCTAGCAGTTTACCATGAGGATAATCTATGGGCAATTTGCACCATGCTGCCTTCACACAAACTCCAGTCCCAGTGGGTGGACAAGCTTCATTCTCCTGAGTGTTTCTGTGGGTGGAAATGGTCTTCAGGCACTGATCATGGTGCTAATCTGTCTGATTGTTGACAGACAGACGTGTTGAATAAGACTAAGAATAACGCTCTCTGCTTTAGACTTCCCTGTAGGGAACCGGGTTATCAGAAAAGAAAAGGACTATTTTTGGCATCTAACTTTCTTCAGTGATTTGCCACAGTGCTTCTCTGACGAAACACAGATGTCAACGCTAAAAGAAGCAATGCACCAGCTACGCATCAGGGGATACAGGGGAACAGATATAGAATTGTATAGAAATGGTGTAGAATTGTAATGTTTTTAAACCAGCATTGACCAGCAAGAACCTGTCTGAACCATGAAAATTATATCTATTAAATTTCCTAAATCTCGATTAGATGTTTAACATTCAAGTTATTTATATGATTAAAAACATTTAAACAATGAAGAAACATTTATTATGCAATTTAAGCAAATGCCATAGCTTCATCTAATTAGCATGAGTTAATAAACCACATTTACATCGAAATAGCAATTCATTTACACAGAATCTAACTGAAGAATAAAAACTGCCCCAAAATGCCCCCCCAACAATGGATGAGATGTTTTGTAATAATTTTGTGGTGCTTTATGTTGCTTTCTGTAATTTAAAAGTTAAATGTTGATATGAAACTGAGTTTAGGTCTTAGTACAGGATGTAACACGCAACATAAACAGCCTCAGTGCCAAATTCTTCTCCTGGGACACAGCAGCATACTGTACCTGCATTGACTGTAAATACAGGCACCAGAATAAATATGCACCACTCGTGAAACGGGTCATAAGCTGATATGTAGTGGTAGACTTTTAATATAATGAACTAGAGGAAGTGAGTGTGTTTATTTTTCTTTTGTTAAAGACCAATGAACACCTTGAAAAATCTCAGGGGTTCAACCAATGTAGAAATCAATGCTAAGCAGATCTGATAAATCACTGTCATCAGTCTCTTTGAGGACGTGTTCAGAGTATCTTGTCAGAGGGCTTGCAGCACACAAAAGCTTAGATCAATACCTTCATCTTCCCAAATCTTCAGCAAGAGCCTGAGACAAAATTGAAGGCATCCAAATGTCTTTAACATCAGATTCTATATAGTTAGATGCACTGTTGGTGTTTCATCCATTATCCCTTTCCGGTTTCTCCTCCACTGTCCTCTTGTGTTCTTCAAAGACTCTGCAGGTAAGGTGTCTGGTGTCAGACAGCTAACAGCTCTCTGTATTACAGACTGAGGTGTCTCTGGGGGTCCTTCTCCCCCCAACCACCTTCAAGCCCCTCATGTGGAGAGAATTGAGTCCTCGTTCCCCACGTTGCAATTCCTTTTGTCTGGCTGGAACAAACACATCTCTACTATGTCTATACGTGAGTCTTCAAATAGTCCAGACTGCTCAGACCTGCTCTTCACAGAGATAAAAGCAGTCTTTGAAATAAAATAAGGCCCCCCCAGAGCTCTGTGTGTGTGCATTTCATCCTTTAATAAACTGTGGGGCATTCCTAACAATTCATTTTAATACGGGTGGATTGGTTTTCAATTCGCACAGATTATCTATTTATCTTCAATCTACAGAGAGCCGTCACACTTCTCTTAAACACAAAGGGAATACAGTCGTGTCACAGACGCCCAGTGAGACGGCTATTATTTTAGGACTCAACTGAAGCATTTGAAGGTGTTGTAGCAGAGCTTCCAACTGTCGGTTTTGGATAAGCAATTATATTTCAGCATGGCTTCAACAAATCTAGCTAAAAAAAGTTTTAGCTGGCTATACAAGGAGGTGATTATATCAGGAGAAAGATCTAATTATCTATTAGCATTACCACCCTTGTCTCATGGCAGTTGCTCAGCTAGCACAGGGGTAACTGAATGCTCTGTTCCACATCTAAGTGTTTTAAGCCAATCACCTGAGCCGAAAATGCCATGTGACTAATCACTTTGGAGCCACAGGCAAAATGACATCATAATGTGGATTGGCCACAAGAACATACACAGTCCTAAATCTTTCATTGGCAACTATCATGAGCTGTCAAACGAAAGGCAGCAAACAGGGAAAAATAATATATTTCCTGTTTTTGCTTTAAAACATGATAACAACATGATTTCACACACAAGATCTTAAATTCAGTATTGTAACCCCACGATCTCATCCTTACATCTGTAAAAGTAGCAGCCAACTCTAAAGTTACACAATGAACAGAATTATACAGCACAGATCAAACACTCATTCAATAAGACACACACACAGAAACTAATTTATCACTGTCTGGAGTTCAGATCTGGGAGTGACTGAGTTGGAATTCATGGCACATGGTCAACATTCCCAGAATAACAACAACTGTGGTGCTTATGCTGTGATTAGGTGTCTGAATGGCTCTTTGCTCCAACACTACAACATTGCCATAGTTAATTAGCTAAACGAAGGGATTCTGAGGCCATGAGTTCTCTCTGCTGTCATGGGGCATTCGACTGATGAGCCTGAACGAAATCTTTTCTGTCACACGTAAAACAGGATTTCGTCTCGCTCGGCGTTCTCTCTCTCGCTGTGCTCATTTTGACACGGGGGTGGTGAGATCCAGATAAAAGCAACAGCGAATCAGCATCACCCCTATTTAATAAACATCTGATTAATTACACAGGGTTGTGCTCCTTTGAGCCAATCCATGACTGCTTGTTTATTCTGTAGCGATGCTCTGCTCTTAACTACAGAAGAAGAAAACAGCATCCCCTGCAGTAAAATTACTGTGACACAGACCAAGACGGACAATTTTGCTGCATTTATCAGCCTTAAACATAAATGTCACTGTAAGACACATTAAAGCAGTTTTAAGCATCATATTTTTATACGTTTAGGTGTGTATATAAAAACACTTTCATGGTGAAAAAGGGCAGAATAAAACACAGCAATTTACCATGAGCGCTTTTCAACCCTGAGTGTCAGTCCACTCAGCCTAATGCAGACATGCTCAGCTATCTTAAGCTATCATATGATTTAGCTACTTTGTGAGCCTTTATTTTTCTTTATTTTTGAAGATAACTTAAATATCGAGATTTTTTACGGGTCAACCCCCTAAAGTAATGACAACAGTAATGTGATAAATGTCACCAGACCAATTATTGCCAGAATAATATATCAGAAGATCTACTAACCCCAAAGCATGTAAGACACAAGACCTTTTATGTTGTTACAAGTAATTATAGCAACTATCTATTAGAAATTTAGAGGATAGTTCACCCAAATATGAAAATGTTTCCACCATTTACTCACCCTCATGTCATTCCAAACCTTTATGACTTTTTTTGCTCTTGAAGAACACAAAAGAAGACATTTTTCAGTATGTTGGTAACCAAACAACAGCAGCACCCATGATCTCTACTGCATGGACACAAAAACGGAGACATTTCATTTTTGGGTGAACTATCCCTGTAACATTGAGATTTATCAAAGAGACTTTTGACCTTTTGTAATAACTATCGATGCCATTCTAATTAAACTGTTATCAGAAGTTCCAAGTTCCTGATGATTTTTAGTTTTAGCTAAGCATCAACCCTATTCCGGTCATCTGATCACAGGAATCACCAATTAGTTGGAACACTAGATTTGGAAGAGTGACACTCTTGCGTTTTCATGTGTGAGTGAACTGCTGGCTCAATAATCTGGCCAATAATCTGAGGAACACATCTAGGGCCACTTCCTCACATCACCAATCAGCAGTGCTGGCTCTCAGCCAATCAGAGCACAGCATGAGTGGGAGCATGTCAAACACCTGATCCTGGACACCCATGGTGTTTATCTCAGAGCAAAGAGAAGCTATTGTGAACATTATGTACCTTCACACCCTGTCACACTTTCCCTCATGTTCACACACAAATTTAACCACACAGGCACAAGCCACTCATACCTACAGACAGAAAAAAGAGGTTTGAGTTACATTAACTAGCTCAAATACAGGGCCATGTAGATAATTTGGAGTAGGATCACCAAGAAGACTGGTCAGCACTTGCAAAGTGCTTATTTTTCACTCCCTTGATATTTTTCCACACACACACATAAACATCTCACACTTACTGCTGAACTTCCTGTGCCGGGCCCGGGCCCTCCAGGGCCGATTGCGAATCCAATGCAGCTTTCGTGACAGTTCCATGGTCACGCACCAGAATGTACTCACAGGAAGTCATTGACCAGCATCAGCCCAAACGTTCTCTCTTGTTCCCCAACCATGATCTCATATCCAGGGCAAGGTCTGACCCCTCACGGGTCTTCATCCAATTTTTTGAACAGACTCTGTGAGGCTCACCGTGTGTGTCCCTCGTCTCGACACGTCTGGTCACATCACCTAAAATCAATGTTTTATGCATGAGTCAGGGAAACTCAACTCCCTGTGCGGCTCACACACACAGATAGCACTGAGCTTGTCTTGATCCAGAGAGCAGCACCTATCCATGACCAGTATCTGAGCATGCATACTGCCCCCCATCACACACACACACACACACACAGACACACAACTGAAACGTGATGCCACTCATCTTCTAGACAAAAGATAGGGACTGGATACCAGACAGGGAACACACACTTACAACTTCACATGTCTTTTACAATTTGGTAATGTATTTCATTGCTCTAATGTATTTTCATTAAAATTTATTTTCAATGCTACAAGTGAAACGTTGTGCAGCATGCTATACAGAAACGTGAGAGTCTTTCATATAAAAACATGCTAAATTAATTTAATCAAACCTGAACCGAAAATAAAAAAAATTAAGTCTTACAATTTACACAATAAAGGGAGTGTACTTGTGGCCTTCATAAACCATTTAATAAAAATGTTTATGAAGAACATGCAGGTTACAGTACAGGTTATTCCACAATAGATTGTATTTTTATTTTACAGTAAATTAAATCATTCAGAAATATATTACAAAGCGAAAATGATGTATTGAATATTTATTGATTTCCCCCAAGCTTTGGATAGCACGACATGTTTAGCATGAAATATCGAGCATCTGTCGTGCTATTGTGATTCAATGGAACTACGACAGATCATGTATTACCGAACATTGACCAGTAGTTGTGGTCCTATAATGCCCCCTTCTGGACCATATCAATCATTCTCAACACTGTTCTCAGAGTAGCACGAGCAAACTACATTGCACAAACTATCAACATAAGTCATACTTAGCAAACTGTTAAAAAAAGGTGATATTTTTTCTGTATGTTTATTGCCATTTGGTGGGTACAACTGAAAATAAAATACAATTAAAATAAAATAACCAACTATAACAGTCAAATAGCTTCATATAAGCAGATGTAGAAATTGGAAGACTATTTATATGAGCATAGGTTTTTAATATCTAAAATATAAGTCTTTTAATGCGTCTTTTTGCTTATTCTGCATAAAATATTGATCTATTCAGCCATTAAAAGTTCAGTTGTTTAAGGCACATAATAACCATACAGCACTCAGGAAACATAGAGAGAACATTTCTCACCTGAATAAAAGAAAACCATAAATGTCCACAATTACATTGTACTATGTTTAAAAAGTTTTAGCATTGTCACTAATCATCTATTGAAAACAATCTGGGCTTCAAAATCAATTACTGACATATTCTGGTCAGGTTAAAAACAGCTTTAAAATAAACAAACTGAAATCAAATGCTGCACTTATAAGCAATATAATAACAGACAGCAACGACAGGAGATTTTGATACCTGTGCTTGGTAACAATAAGCTGCATATATTTAATAAAATGCTGTGGCTGTTGTGTTCCATCCACAACATCCAAATAAAGTTAATTCATCATACGTAACATTCAGATATGTGATTGACCAAAACATTTTAGACCTCAGAACATTTAAGTCAGCTTCTATTACTGATCCTGTATGATAAACATGACGCATTCGGTTCTAATACCTGCAATTAGTTTTATATACCAGTGCTTTACAGTTTCTGCCATTACTACATGTCATTTCTGGGCCCTAATGATATCATTCAGCATAAAATGTAATGTACTGTAATAAAACTGACAAAAAATGACATAATATTAAAATGTGGGCACACAAACCACTACAACTAAAATTTATCTAGCACACACCTACATTTATCTAGCCTGCATCCTAAATGCCATAAAAATGTCCCATAATGAGATTTGCAATAGCAAAATAATTCAAAAGGCAAGATTTGTTGAATTTCCCAACTGAAACCCAACAGTACATTAAAGTAATGCTATGGCTGTTGCACGAGTAAAACATTATCCTTCATCTCACCAAACAAACATTTAGAATTTACCCTCAGATTTGGTAAACAAAATAAAAATGCTGATCATCTTCTGATCATCTACAGCTGCTATGCTAAAGTTAGCAGACTAACTAAAATTGTTAATTTTCATCAGGGCCATCAGTGAAGGAGAACTAATCCAAACATCTGTTGTGATCGGGGGTGCTGAACCTCAACAAAACACATTAAACCACATTAAAATAATCACTTTCACATGGACAACTACCTTGACCCGGGTCTAACTGAATCAAGATTTCAAGATTCTTTATTTGTCACATACTAGTTATACAAGTACAACAAGTAGTGAAATGAAATCAACCCATCCACACATAATACAAACATACATGAATTAACAAGAGAGGGATAGACAGGACGGAAAGACAAGAATATAAAGAAATACAGCATCACATGAGGAAAGGTTAGGCGAAAAAAAAAAGCCATCCCCAGACTATGCTCTTAGAGGAGCAAAGTGTGGGAACA